>JAODAL010013610.1:0-90624 GCA_025379985.1 Phyllomedusa bahiana | reverse complement strand
CCTTCCCCGAAACTATCGGGGTTTAAATAAAATTACATAAAAAAAACCCGCTACCCTCTGCCCTTGATCTCTGAACTCTTCGACCACCTGCGGGTTTTGAAAATCTTTCCAAGCTGGATCTAGCGGGTTATAATTTAATTCGTATTAGAGAAGCATGAGTGAAAACGGCGTTTAATACGGGGATGGCCACTTCGAGTATCTGGTTATGCCATTCGGTCTCTGCAACGCTCCTGCCGTATTTCAGAACGTTGTCAACGAGATCTTCCGGGACCTACTCTACATCTGTGTAATTGTCTACTTGGACGATATTCTAATCTTTTCTCCGGATCTCGTAACTCATCGCCACCACGTCCGCCAGGTCCTCAGGCGACTCCGCACCCATCAGCTTTTTGCCAAACCAGAGAAGTGTCTCTTTGAACGTACCAGCTTACCCTTTTTAGGGTACATCGTCTCTGACAAGGGCCTCCGGATGGATCCTTCAAAACTCTCCGCAGTGTTGCAGTGGCCACAACCGGTGGGCCTTCGGGCCATTCAACGATTTCTGGGATTTGCCAATTATTATAGACAATTTATCCCACACTTCTCTACGCTTGTGGCTCCCCTGGTGGCACTAACTAAGAAGAACGCCAATCCCAAATCCTGGCCCCCCGAAGCTCAAGAAGCCTTCAACCGTCTCAAATCGGCATTCACGTCTGCTCGGTCTTGTCTTCTGGAAGTGGATGCTTCCTCGGTGGGTGCCGGTGCTGTCCTCCTGCAGAGATCCTCCTCGGGTAAACTGCATACGTGTGGATTTTTCTCCAAAACTTTCTCTCCTGCCGAGAAGAATTATACCATGGGGATCGCGAGTTACTGGCCATAAAGTTGGCTCTGGAGGAGTGGCGTCACCTGTTGGAGGGGGCTCGTCATCCTATTGACATCTTCACAGACCATAAAAACCTCCTATATCTTCAGTCGGCTCAACGCCTGAATCCCCGGCAGGCCAGATGGTCGCTCTTTTTTGCCCATTTTGACTTCCTGCTACACTTTCGGCCAGCCGGGAAGAACGTCAAAGCCGATGCCCTATCTCGTGCCTCGGATATGGTGGGTCTTGACTCTCCTCCACAGCACATAGTCCCTCCTTAACGGCTCGTCGCGGCTGCCCCCGTGGATCTTCAACACTTGCCCCCCGGGAAGACGTATGTGCGTCCTGCCTTGCGGCCTAGAATCCTGAAGTGGGGACATTCTTCCCGAACAGCTGGGCATCCAGGAGTCTATAAGTCTCTACAGCTAGTCTCCCGTTACTACTGGTGGCCCACTCTTGCTCAAGACGTCAGGGACTTTGTGCTGGCCTGCTCCTCCTGTGCCCGAAATAAGGTTCCTCGCCTCAAACCCGCGGGCCTTCTTCAGCCTCTCCCTGTGCCGGAAAAGCCCTGGACCCATGTCGCCATGGACTTTGTCACAGATCTCCCGCCATCATCTGGAAACACGGTCATCTGGGTGTTGACAGATCGTTTCTCCAAAATGGCCCACTTTGTCCCTCTGCCTGGGTTTCCCTCTGCCCCCCAGTGGCCCAATTTTTCCATCAATTTCCGCTTGCACGGTCTCCCTCTGCATATTGTCTCTGACAGGGGAGTCCAATTTATTGCTAAATTTTGGCGGGCTCTGTGCTGTCAGTTGCAGATTCAGCTGGATTTTTCATCTGCATCCCCCACAAACTAATTGGCAGGTAGAGAGGGTTAGACCAGGTGTTCGGTACCTACTTGCGGCCACTTATGTTTCCCGCTCGTCAGGATGACGGTCCGATCTTCTCTCCTGGGCACGTTTTCCTATAACTTCTTTAGAGTCAGAATCCGCTGGGTCCTACCTCCTTTTATAGTTGATTGGGTTACAATCCCCCTCCACCTCTCCCTCAAGCTACCTCATCCCCTTGTCCCTGCAGTGATGCCCAGAGTAATGGAACTTCAAAGCTCTCTGGCAACTCATACACGGTGGCCCTGCACTAGCTTCTGCCGCACCAAGGCGTCAGGCTGTCAGGTATCGTAGGCCCCTCCCCTATTTTGAGCAGGCGATATGGTTTTGGTTATCCACGAAAGTACATCCGCTTTACGGTGCCGCAGGCTACAAGTTGGGTCCCAAGTACTGGGCCCTTTTGTGGTAACTTCGCGACTGAAACCCCAGTCTCCTAATAAGCAACGCTTGCCATATGCTTGGGGGGGGGGGGGGGGGGGGGGGGGGGGGGGGGGGGGGGGGGGGGGGGTGGGGGGGGGGGGGGGGGGGGGTGGGGGGGGGGGGGGGGGGGTCCTACTCTACGTATCTCCGAACGCGTTCCCCAAGCCGGTGTTCTAAACTGCTTCTCCCGTAGGTCTGTCTCGCCTCCTCCTTTGCTAAATACAGATAACAACTTTGATTCAAGGAGATGCTGGCAGATGAAGAGGTGAGGGGGTACGGTTCTTTCCTTATTTACTGGAAGGTCTTGCGTCCCGAGGGATGTGTTCATGGGAACCTGATGCTGATCTGTCCCCCTGATGCTACTCTCTAGAATTCCAAAGGAAGAGGGGAAGAGCTAAGGGGGGGGGTACTGTCACGGCACTCGGCGCCGCGGCTCGCCGCGGCCGTCCCCCTGCGCTTACGGCGTCCGGCGCGGCTGCCTGCAGCCGTGGTCCTTCTGCTCCTAGCTGGGAAACCCCGTACTCACCAGTCCCCGCTCCTGTGTCCGGCTCTGACCACCGCCGCGCGCGTACCCGTTGCTTAAGGCGGCGGCGACGTCTTTACTGGATTTTAAAGGCAAGCTCGCCGTTAATTGGTTATTGCGTCCGCTGTCATATATAAGTATACGTCCCCAGCACTCTCTTGGCCAGTTTTGTTGGTGTGCTTACCGTGCGTTTAGAAGTGTGTTGAAGTTTTGTCCTGATTACCCGTGTACCATCCGCCTGCTTACGTTTCCTGACCTTTCCCTGTATTGCCGCCTTGCCCTACCCGTTCTCCTGTCCTCTGTACACGAACCATCTGCCGCCTGCCCTACCTTCTTAGCTGTCCCCGACTACGCTCTGAATTACGTCTTTGTACCACGCTGTACCCCGGCCGCGTCATCGTCAAGCAAGTCCTTTTCAGGGGTAATGACCTGTAGCCTCACGCCGCAGCAAGTCCATCCCGCTTTGCGTGCGGCTCTGGTGAATACCGGGGGCTACTTAGACTCCATTCCCTGGTGTGGCTTAGCTATCATTGCTTGCGTTGGTCCAGCGAATCCACTCCTGCGTTAAAAGGGGCAGTAAGCACCCAAAATATGTAAGCATTACTTATGCTGTGCTCGTATTTTAAGAGGAAATTATATATTTTATCCATACTGGTGCTGGACTTATAACGTGATATACGGCTTCCACAACATTGTCTGCTATGGCTGGTTTGCCTCCTGGCTTTATCCATGCCCTTATACGCTATCATTTAAACAACCTATACAGGTGAGCTGTGGACTGTTCGTGTCTATGAAACTTATTTCTAAAAAAAAAATAACAGAAACAAAATAAAAAAAAAAATTTAAATAATAACACTCCCCAACACCAGTCCTCATTGACCATTTTAGTTTGCTGGTCTAACATAGTCTAACGAATCCATTAGTATTAAACCCCTGCATCACTGAACGTCATCGCACCACAATTTCTGGGGGGTTGGTCCAAAGTCTCCCCTAACCTTTCACAGCACCTATAGTTCTATTGCCCATCCCCCCACTAATCTTATCACCCCAAAGGGAGTATGCTCTGAGGTGGGAACAGCTAGGGAGGTGCTGGAAAAGTGAGGAGTCTAAGATGTTTGTGTATTTCTGTAGGCTGGGAGAAGTCGTAATGAAGATCTAGAGTGGATGGAGAAAGAGAACTTCTCCCATCAGAGAAGACGTCACCTTTGGGTCAATAAATGTAACTACACTGTAATCGCTTATATGTCTTCAGAGGTTGTGTACAACTGGTATCTACCCCCACATGGTCAGTGTATGGCCATAATATTGGAAGTAGTGTAATGGTTTATACTGAGGATCACTATGACAGTATTATTCAATCACTACGTGGTGGTGATATGTGGTCATGACCTGGCAGTATTAATCAATAACTTTGTGGTGGTGATATGTGGTCATGGTGTTGTGATATTATTCAGTCACTGTGGTGGTGATATGTGGCCATGATGTGGCAGTATTATTTGATCTTGGTATCGTAGTATTATTAGTCTTGGTTTGGTTAGTAACCGTATGGTGATATTTTCTCCGTATTATGTGGTCACTGCATGGCCATTATATAGAGGCATCATCCATAGAACATTGTCTTACAGCTAACTGTAAGGATTTATGCATATATAATACATTACTTTATATAAATACATAATTATAGCTTTTATAGCGTTTGGAGGCCTTTGACCCCCTCACTACTGCATGTGGGCTAATACATTATATTGTGAGAATGGCACCTTAAGTTACTTGTTATGGTTAATTTGTTAGGTTCAGAATTTTGGCCTATTACTTTGCCATTATGCTCTACCTTCTTTATTTTTTGTTGCATATTTGTGTGTAATGGAGTTTTTGGAGTTGCCTTTTATTTCTCTATCCCTGGTTATCATGATTTTGCTCCTTGTAACTCCAGACAAGTCTAACTATTATGTTTTAGATGTGCTCTTCCAAGACCATTTTTTCTTCGATTGTTTTGTATGTTTATATTCAAAATCTCAATAAATATATTGTTTAAAAAAAAAGCAAAACATAATTTTAAACTCCAGTATCACTGCTGTTGTGTTGGCGCTGGTCTGCTGGAGGGGCATGATTCTGTTTGGTGGGTCGTAGCTAGAGGTGTGTCCTGGTGTGACATCATTTGTTTTGGTGTAGTTGGAGGCATGTACTCGTAATATCAACACCAGCACAGTCCAATAAGTCAGAAAGGAAGAGTTTCCTCCAAAACGTCACCAGTAGGCGGACGGTTACTCTCATGGCAACTGTAACAACTTGCTCCGTGCCTTCTTAGGAATTATGGTTTAATTCCAACATTGAAGACATGAGATTCACATTGGACGTATCTCATGTTTTTTCATTCTACATTTGATATATCTCATATGTTATTGCCCTAAAATGTGTATGGGCTATGTTAATTGAAAAGCATACCACAAAGGAAAATTCTGACTTATTGGACTGTGCTGGTGTTTATATTATGAGTACAGATAATGGGGCGATAGAGAAAGCCCAACGCTAGTCCAACTGTCATACGTCGTGTATATATATATAAACTGTTATTGTAGTCGGAGGCATGGCCTGATGTGATGTCATGTGTTTGGGCATGGTTAGAGGCGTTGTCTGATGTGTTCCTTTTTTCAATCTCTAAAAGTTAGGAGGTATAGGCAAGGTATAAAATCATTTCACAAAAACTTAAGCGAGATCATCATACTATCTAGAGGTTTGTGGCCGATTCCAAGCACAGAAAGGCATAATGAGGAAGGTTCCTGCCAGACAAATTTGTCAGATTAAGAAAGCAGCTGTCCAAAAACAATTACAAAGTAGAAAACTGGTATTTGAAGCTGCTGGTGCCTCTGGAATCCTGCAAACGTCAAGGTTTAGGATCCTCCAGAGGCTTGCAGTTGTCCATATAATAATCAGCAACCTCTAACCAGTGGTCACAGTGGGCCCACATATACAGGAAGAATAATTCTGAAATAATCTTTTTTATGGATGAGTGCCATGCAACCCAGGAGGGTCCAGATGGATGGAGTAGTAGATGGTTGGAGGATGGGCACTATCTCCTAACAAAGCTACAATCTCAGCAAGGCAGTGACAGAGTCATGTTTTGGTCCAGAATTACGGAAAGAGAGCTGGTAGGCTCCTTTAGGATACCTGGGGGTGTCAAAATGAACTCTGTAAAGTACCGTGTTTCTTTAAACATAAGCCTTATCCCAGTAACAGGGCCGGCCGTATTAGCCCCAGGCACATCTTTGGCTCCTATACTTTAGGATATAATATCAGCAGTAAAAGCAGTAAAGATATACATCGACTAATTGCATTTGAGTATCAGTTTTTAATAGGAGTGATATATGTTGTTTTATTAGGTATGAAGTCTATTTAAATATATAGCTATATAGTTAAACGTAAGCTAGATAGGTGTGTTTTGTTAAACGTAAGCTAGACAGGCATGTCTTTACGTAGTTTTGTATATAAACCTCATCAAATTCACCTGCAGCATGCTTGACAAAGTGGATGGACCCCGAAACGTGGCAGACTCGCTGCTGCTGGTAAACTGCTACCACGATATCCACTTAGGCAGCTACATCGGACAAATGAGGACTCTACAAACAAAGTAAGAATGTTCTGAATTTATAATGTATTGGAAGTCCAAATGGGCAATGTGATTAAGCACTTGGAAAGACTTTATGCTATATCTCAATCGTCTGTTGAAAATAAAGAAAAGGATTACTTAAAAAGAATATTGGAATCCTGTGCAAAGTGAATGAAACAAGCTCAAGTGTGTGCAGCAGTGCTGTTTATGACTAAGTATTGAAGGAGAGGGGAGCTCCACTTCGCTGCTGCTAAAGTGCTATTGAAATATAAATGTGCATTTGACTTTGTTTGAAGCCTTGTGGATTTGTTCATTCTCTTTATCC
The DNA here is from genome assembly GCA_025379985.1 of Phyllomedusa bahiana. Lineage (NCBI taxonomy): Eukaryota > Metazoa > Chordata > Amphibia > Anura > Hylidae > Phyllomedusa > Phyllomedusa bahiana. Next base: position 84,021 of record JAODAL010013610.1, on the reverse strand, counting down.
AAGCCTAGGATAGACCTTTCACTGCCACAATCATATCGACAAATATCACTTTTAAACAGTGATTGTAAAATTATGACAAAGATACTATCCATCCTAAATATTACCCAACCAACACAATATATTTTTAACAAAATATTCACACCTGTATTATATCCAACCTTTGCAGGATTGCACAAATTAACAATTGATGTCCCAATCAGTGTCTGTCACCAAAACTCAGCAATGGCTTTCTCTTGGTGTTACAAAAACTTGGAACAAACATATTGTATAAAATCTAGGGGATTGAAGGCCTCCAAAATTGTGTAGAGAAGGAAAATGTAGGAATTATATAACCATTCATCATATTCTGACAGCTTTAATAATTTAATAATTGTTTTTATTGATGTAACACTTAGGGCTTGTTCGGCGTAATAGAGTGTGGGTGGTTTTTTGGGGGGGTTTGTACCCTTTTGAGGTATGCATGTACAATATTGGGGTTATACATAGCAGTCATTCAAATTGTGGTTTTGGTAACAATTCTTATGTTTGTTTGTTTTTTACAATGTATGAATGCCTTCTTTTTTAAATATTGTTTGTATTTATTTCACAGATTTTTACATTAAAACTAGCAACAGCCAAAGCACATTTCATCATGGCACACGAAGTGTTCAAGAAGATGCCATTTTCTTCAGCATATTACAAGTATATGATTCCAGTCTCAAAAGAAGTTATCAGTATGATTGTATCCTATGTAAAAGGAAAAGTAAGTTTAATCAAAAGTTATTTTTGTCAACTCTATTTAAATGTAGACAGTACTTTTGATAGAAATGTATAAATAAATTGGGAGTTACTATTCTAAGGATCTTCACCTATTAACTTCAACAGTTTAAGCACTGATTTTTCAGAACATGCCAAATGTTCTTCCCATCAGATACTCGGAAGGGGAGCCACAGAAACTATAAAGAGTCCAGAAGTCGTTTCACTGCACATATAATTAAAAATCCCTTGCACTGCACTAAACTGTACTGTAAATTTGCAGTTATGAGAATGTTCACACACTCCAAAAAATCATTGGCAATCCAGCAGAATAGAATAGACTTCCAAAATAAAAAAATAGCTGTGCTGCCGGAGGTTCGTCAGCTCTCTATAGAGCCAATTTTTAAATTGATTGCAAATTTTGTAAACTTCTTTATCATGGTTAGATTGCTTGTTCCAATTTCTCTTCACACTTCTTAGTTTCCTTAGCTCCTAACCTAAGTGTAGGCTTAGGATGATGACTCTTAGGCTAGGTTCACACGGTATATTTGCAGGGCGTAATTACGCCCCGCAATTACGCTGTGTGGCTGGGGGCGGGTGCGGGGGGCCAGCACCTCACCGGCCCATAGACTTATATTACCAGCGGTGCGTATACGCCGCTAGTAATTCACATGTCACTTATCTCCCCGCCCGGCGGATTCGCAGAGCAGGGGGAGGAGACTTAATCCATAATTCTGTATGAGAACTGTGGATTACCGTAATGACCGGGACGTTTTCAGCCCGAAATTTGCGCACTCCGGCGCATAATTAAGGACTGAAATACGTCCTGGTTTAAGCCGTGTGAACATGGCCATATAATGAAGAATTGTATTTCTTCATATAGCTTTACGGACTGTAGTGACAACAATAATTTCGTCACATCCCCCTAACAGCTTTAGTTCCCAAAATGAAAAAGTTTGATTTATGAATGGTTTAAGTAAGTTTTCGATTAAGGGGATTATTCAGATAATTCAAGTAGGTTTTTACAGCAGATAAATCACCCCGCCAAATAAAGGGCAAATAATCAGTGTACCTGTCATACCAATCCATCAACTCCGAAAAGATATTATCGACCAAAGAACTATACATTTCCTCTCAACAACCCATGACAAGATTCACTTATGATAATAATGAATATTTTGCTCCCATAAAAACAACAAAAACAGTGGATCCTAAGGATTTATCCATGTTTGAACAGGAGTACAAAAAAATGTTTTAGAACTTGAAAAAGCCTGTGAAATGCAGAAAAACTCCTATTAGTACTAACGGTAGAAGTAGAAGACAGATGTAGACCATAAATGATGATTGTAATAGGAAAATGTATTATGTACCTTATATCTCAGTGACTATGGATTGTTTATGTATACCCCCCACACCACAGATCAATTATGTGTATTACATTATTTACAAGTTGGCTTATTCAAACATAATTTAATCTGGTCATAAACCAAACTTGCCTCATTTATTGAGGGCTGGAGTGATAGGTTATCTCCAAACTGCAACTTTTGACATGGGACCTGGAGTTTCATCTAATTCAAAGAGTGGAAGATGAGGGTCTTTCCATCCAACCCTATCATTTCTCCAATCCACATCACAATGGGTCAATCAAGGGGCACATTACTTAGATAATCTTTGCCCTGTCGCTCATTCCCTCAATCAGCCAGCCAGGGACAACAAATTACCCTAATGAACTGATGGGCAGCTCTGAAACCTGAACCGATTGTTCAGGTTATAAAAATATGGTTTCAATAGGAAACTGGGTTCACAGCATGGGGTTACATAGTTACAGTACATAGTTTGTAAGGCCAAAAAAAGACAGACGTCCATCCAGTTCAGTCTATTTTGCTAAAGTGTTGATCCAGAGGAAGGCAAAACCCCCATGTAGTAGACGTCGATTGTCCTCATTTTAGGGAAAAAGTTCCTTCCCGACTCCGGTCTGGCAATCAGAATAAACCCCTGGATCAACGTCCCTTCTGCAGAATCCTAGACACTATAACTTGTTATAGTATTACACTCTAGAAATGCACCCAGACCCTTTTGAACTCTGTTATTGAATTCACCATGACAAGTTCCTCTGGCAGAGAGTTCCACAGTCTCACTGCTCTTACAGTAAAGAATCCCTTTCTATGTTTATGTAGAAACTTTCTTTCCTCTAGATGTAGAGGATGCCCCCTTGTTCTGGATACAGTCCTGGGTATAAATAGATCTTGAGAGAGATCTCTATATTGACCTTTAACATATTTATTATGTCCCCCTGAAGTCGTCTTTTCTCTAAACGAAATAAACCTAATCTTGCTAATCTTTCTGGGTATTGTAGTCCTTTTATTATTTTCGTTGCCTGCCTTTGAATCTGTTCAAGCTCTACAATGTCTTTCCTGTGCATTGGTGCCCAAAACTGTCCACAATATCCCATGTGTAGTCTGACCAATTACTTGTATAATGGGAGAATGATGCTCTCATCGTTTTACATATATGCTCCTTTTAATACAACCCATAATCCTGTTTGCCTTGGCAGCTGCTGCCTGACACTGGCTGCTACAATTAAGTTTACTGTCCACCAGGATTCCCAAGTCCTTCTCCATGTCACTTTTTCCCAGCCTTTTTCCTTTTGAACATGTAATCATGGAATGGATTTTTCCTCTCCATGTGCCTAACCTTGCATTGATCTGTGTTAAACCTCATCTGCCATTTCTCTGCCCAGGCCTCCAACTTATCAAGATCCCTTTGTGATAACACATTATCCTCTATTGTATTGATTACTTTACAGAGCTTAGTATCATCTGCAAAGATCAATATTCTACTGTGCAATCCATGTGTGAGATCATTAATTAAAATATTAAAGAGGATGGGGCCCAGTACTGAACCCTGTGGTACCCCACTAGTAACAGGGATCTAGTCTGAGTATTTAGCGTTAATTGCCACCCTTTGTCTTCTATCACTGAGCCAGTTACTCACCCACTTGCAAACATTTTTCCCTAGTCCAAGCATTCTCATTTTACTTACCAACCTTTTATGTGGCACAGTATCAAATGCTTTAGAAAAATCTAAATATATGACATCCAATGTCTCACCCTGATCCAGTCTAGAACTAACCTCCTCATAGAAGCTGATGAGATTAGTTTGAAAGAACCGATCCTGATGGGTTCAGCTATCAGCTGAGCTTGGTCCCAATTCCTTCCATGCCCCAGGACTAAGAAGATAATCCATACCTAAGTAAGGTATTTTCTGATATTCCTCGCTTTTTATTTTATAACTGTATTGCATGTATGTATACCATCTTATTTTATATTTTTGTATTCTGTAAGCACTGTATCTTTTTTCTACTAAAGCTTAATACTTTAATAGGTTTGGTCCTTGTATGCTGTAAATATCCATAGCCTTGATTATAGTGTTTACATTGTGACTGCTGAAGAGCAGTGTGTTAGTGTTTAACCCAGTGACTGCTGGGGAGCAGTTTTTGATTAGAGTGTTTTAACACTGCAAGTGCTGGTGAGTGGTGTTTGTGGGTGACGGAGTCATTCCTCTCCGATTGATAATTAATTTCTTGTGGGAAGGTGGTGACTGTATATTTTTTGAAAAGCAATAGATTTTTTTGGACAGCACTGGAGTCCACCACGTCCGTAATATTCGCACCATAAAATGCAGCAGACCGCCGATGTGAGAGGAGCTTTACCCTCACTTCAAGACTTCAAGAAGAAAGCAGCAAACAGGCATCAGCATAGGTGCTCCTTTATTAAAGACAGAATCCCAGTACACAATGCGACATTTCGACTCAAAGAGTCTTTATCAAGCATAAACAAAAGTGCTAATGAATCACAATGTATAGCATATAGGCGGTTCCAACTCGTGAATAACACCCAATCATATCTTAACACCAAAAGTGACCAATAAAACTACCAATAGAATCCTTATTCAATGATTATAGACAAGTACATACACCAATCATGAATAAAAACATTCAAAAATGCAAAAGGACAAACCAAATGAGCGGGATCATCTCATGGCGTCTCCACCGATCCACTGCGCATGTCAAAACTCCCGGCGCATGTCAACTGACGATTTCGTTTCTCCGATGCCAATACTTAAACCGGAACTGGTGTCAGTGGCATACTGCGCGTGTCTATTGCCATTATTCTCCGGTTATGTATATTTACAAAGGTAATTCACTATTAAATACTTCAAAATAGATATAGAACTGAACAATACAAAATATTGTTCAGGATATTACATGGAGAGGCTGATCTCCAAAAGGTAATATCAGCGACCCCAAAATATACATCTCATAAATACATCCATATCAAAACCAAAAAAATGTAATATCAAAAAATAATAAATCAAAAAATAAGGTATAGGAGAAAAACATACAAAAATATAAAGAGAGTCTGATGATCCCGCTCGGTTGTCCAATCTACAAAAAAAAGAAAGAAAAACACATTTTTTATTAAGATATTAAAAACAAATAAGATCACAAAGCCCTAATAATATACCAAAAAGACAGAGTACAATATTACAACGTACCTATATAAAATTTAATATTTAACCCAAATGGTTGTAATGTCTTCAGATCATAGAGCCATTGTAACTCCTTCCTCCTTAGAAGTTTCTCCCGATCACCTCCCCTCCGTAATGGTGTCACCTGATCAATAATTCTAAATCGTAATTGGGAGACAGAATGTCCCATTTCTACAAAATGTCGGGATACTGGCAAATCAATCATCTGGCACCTGATCATACTTTTGTATTTATTAATGCGCTTTCTTTCTTCCATCATGGTTTCTCCCACATAAATTAAATTACATGGACAAGTGATCATATAAATAACATATGACGAGCGAAATATATATCTCCCTTTAATTTGAATCTTTCTCCCTGTCTGAGGATGTGATAATGAATCACCTCAAAGGAGATTACTACAGTTAGAGCAATTCAAACAGGGAAAATTACCCATTTTAGGAGGCAATAGATAGGTTTGTTTCTTACCTCTATCTTCCGAGCAATCAGCACGCACTAATCTATCATGCAAATTCTTGGATCTACAGTAGGCCATCATGGCCAGTATTGAAAATTCAGGGACATTCGGTAATCCCTTACATAGAATATCCCATTCTCTTCTGAGACATTTCGCTATTTCACCACCTAGATTACTATGTGTTGTTACAAAGGGAATCCTATCTAGCCTCTCTTTCTGTTTACAAGACAATGTGTCCTCTCTTTTAACATTCCTCAAATGTGAACAGTGTCGTTTCAACAATGTTTTTGGGTAACCTCGGTGAATAAATTTATTACACATCTCCTGAACTTGAGCGTCAAGTCTAACTTCGTCAGACACTATTCTCCTTATTCTTAATAACTGACTCCATGGTAATGTATCCAACATATGTTTCGGGTGGAAGCTCTTATAATCCAAAAGATTATTTCGGTCCGTAGATTTAACAAATAGATCTGTTTCTATATGACCTTCTTGTACATACACTAAGGTATCCAAAAATTGTAGGGAACTTTCAGAAACCACCTTAGTGAACTGCAACCATGCAACACAACCATTAAGATGACAATGAAACTCCTCAAGACCTTCCAAAGTGCCTGTCACAGACCACACATCTGTCCTCCACAGCCGCCATGAAGATGTTAGCATATGTAGGGGCCACATTGGACCCCATGGCTGTGCCTCGCTGCTGGAGATAAAATTTGTTCCCAAAAAGGAAATAATTCCTTCTGAGGACAATCTCCAGGAGAGTGAGGACAAACTGTGCATATCTCGGATCGCATCCTGCGCTGGCAAGCGCCATTCCAACAGCCTCCAGTCCCTGTGTGTGACCAATAGAAGTGTATAACGAGACCACGTCAAATGAAACAAGGAAGAACTTATCCGGTAATACAACCCCTTGAAATTTCAACAAAAAATCAGAGGTATCCCTAACATAGGAGAGAGCAGACGTGGCATAAGAACGAAGGACCTTATCAAGAAATATCGCTGTTACTGAAAACGGAGCCCCTACCTGATACAATTGGTGTCCCAGGGGGATTAACTAAATCTTTGTTTATCTTTGGCAGGGTATACAGAACCGGAGTAACAGGCGAGGAAATTGTCAAAAAGTTCCCCAATTTTTCATCGATAATTCTTTCACAAATTGCCCTATCTATAACCATGTTGATTTCTTTCATAATATCAAACTTAGGATCTCTCTCTAAAACAGAATATACCTTATCATCACTCAATTGGCGAAAAATCTCCCTCTCATATTGATCTTTGTCCTTTACCATGACTGCTCCCCCCTTGTCTGCCGGCTTAATAACAATCGAACGATTGTTCATTACATTTTTCAGGGCTTTTCTCTCTTCAAATGACAAATTAAACTTCTGATTGACATTTTTATCCTGCAGTTCTCTCATATATTTAGTTGTCAATTCAATATATATCTCAACAATGTGAATTGGAATGGGAAGGGGAAAAAGAACTCTTACTCCTCAACCCAAGATCACTCAGAAGTACAGTATGCATAGAATCATCATCCTCACAATCAACTTGTATCATATTGCCATCCCTCTTATGATCATTAAAGAATGCCTTCAGGCGATATCGCCTAAATAAATTCTGTAGATCAATTTCAAACTGGAACCAGTCAAAACTCATAACAGGACTAAAAGAGAGACCTCTATTCAACAACTTGACCTCAATATCAGATAAGGTTACAGAAGAAATGTTTACTACAAGATTCACCTGGGTATCTAGTACTGTGGGTTGCCCCTCGTTGCTGGGTGAACATGACCCGTCATCTTTCTAGGGGGATTTTGTTTGTGGTGACTGTATATTTTTTGGGGTGCCTGGACTGTGTTGAGGTGTGCTCACTTTGCCACCTGAGTGGAAGGGGAGTGTAAATAAAGTTGAGTGGATACCACATCATATTGGTAAGTGTGTACGTGACAATGAAGAAGGACGAGGACCCACTAGATTCCCCGCTGGGATTGTTAAACCTAATGAGCCAGGTTCCCTTGGCTGAATTATTGTACAGTATGTCAGGAGTATGTAAAGTGGAATAATCACCCAGCAGTTGATCCCCCCTCGGCCTCATTCCATTTCTCTTTTGGACAATAAGCAGTGGAAAAATCCAACTTGCCTGAAACAGGACGTGAACTGGATACTTTGAACCAAAATAGTATGCTGTAGCATTCCACATAAGTGGAAGATATGATTGAAGAAATTAGTCTAGTAGAGCAGCACAAAAAAGCCAGACATTTCCCCCCGACAACCCAGATGACCATACAGCCAGTAGAAGATGGCAGATCAGTGACCGCATCTGTGATTCCAGGGGGCATCGGGGATTGGCAATGGGTGCAGGAGGTCAGCTATTTTCTGGGGTGACATTTTATAATGTGCTCAGATCGGACATACAGTTACAAACTCTTTATGTAACAATGTTGGTTGGCATGAACAGCAACAAAACTAATAAACCAACCAACAGTCGCATGCAAGTAATATAAAGAGTGTATCAAAAATTAAATGCAGGACTTTAGTAATGGACAATGGACAGCAAGGTGGATGATAAAGGCACAGATGGAACGATAAATGACTGACTGGAATCCAGAAGCAAGATCCCAAAAAACACTTGACCCTAAACACTTTCTCTGACTTGGTCTCGTAATCTAACCCTTACACCAGACACCTCTTCCCCCTATCCATGACCATGTCCCTTAATAAGCTGGCCCTACTCAAACAACTCAAAATATCAAAGAAATCTATGGAATAGAAAACACTGCAAGACTGACACAGGACAAATCAGAAACAAGTGAGAACTAAGACAAATATTACTGTTATAAAATAGGAATAGATAACTGCCATAACAGGATTGAAATTTAGAGCTCACAAGACACAACCACTCAGCTACCAGTATACACAGCAACTAGCCACAAAATGAAACTCTGCTTTACAGAGGCATAGCAATCCACCACTCCTTATTAGTCAAACTTACATGTGTGCATGGTCAGCTGATAGTCCAGAGAGCAGTTGCATAGCAATAGCCTCATCTGATCTAGTCAGCCAGAGAAGAAGAAACGATAGGAGAATTCCTGAAATTTGTAACACACTCCCCAACTTTGCAGATGCCTGAAGAGCCCTTATTTCTGAGTTTATTTGGGTTGGCCAAATAAAAGGCTCTTATCAAATGATCAGCACAAACAAACATTCAGTGGATACAACTCAGTAACAATTCCTTAATTTATTCTGTATCAAAAATAACCAACTAAAACCGTTACAGTAGGTTAGTTGCGTTTCAGTAGTAGAAAGTATGTGGCCGACAGTCCTGATAAGTCCATCAGTAGCATTTGTTTTCGTGCCTCCTCGGCATAGCGTCTCCAGCGTCTCTAGCTTGGAGCTAGCAAATGATCGGCATGAATATTCCTGGTTGGATCCCAAGACCTCTTCTCTGGACCATAACCCTGCCATTGTACAAGATATTGAAGCTGTCTCTCCCGACACTTAGAATCGAGGATCTTCTTAACCATAAATTCAGGCTGACCCTAAACAAGAAAGGGGGCGGGGGGTGTTGGGCCAGACTTCCTGGCAAAAAAACAATGAAAGGTCCTGGAAAGTATTATGTTCTGGGGCAAATCCAACATGAAAGCATCTGGATTAATCTGCTGACAAGACACAGCAGCGACTGATATTACTATACCGGCCAGTGCAGCGCAGAGAGGTGCTGGGTAACTACAGATACTTGTGTAAACAAGCAGGAGAGCAAAAATGCTAAAGCTCTGAAATTAAGCAAAATCAGAACAGCAATGTACTTGACAATAATATTTACTTACCTTTGCCTACATATTTAGAGCTAATCAATGTGCTAAGAATACCCCTTCAACACCCTAAAATGTAGGTGACTTATTATAGTATGTCCAGATCTGGAAAAAACATTTCCCATTGTGGATCCTGATGTTTCTAAATCTGACGTTCATGTGTGTAAATGATTCTTTTGGTATTGTGCCCTAGAGCTTTTTTTTTAGCTAAAGTAAAAAGTGGGCAAAAATGTAAACACATACCAAATTATTTCAACTGTACTAAATTAACTCTTTTTTTCTATAGACTGATGGGAGATCTCTTGAATTGGCGGTGGATGTCGGCTGTGGGGTTGGACGTTACACTTTGCCTCTAGCGCCTCACTTCAAGAAGGTCCTGGGAACAGACATTAGTGAATCCCAAATAAATGTGGCTAAACAAAACTGTTCAGCTACGAATGTGTCATATGCGTAAGTAATGCACTGGATTTGTGGGAAGTGTAAATGGGATATGTATACTAAATTGTAGAATGCCCTATCTGCAAAACTGATAGATATTGTGTTTTAGAAATGTACGTGTTTCCCTTTACTTTGTATTAATATGAACAGTTGGCAGTTTATTTACAGTTAACATGGCCATGCTGCTGGTATATAGGTAGTAGGACATAGCCTGGTAGATGCTGGTAATTAATAGACGTTGAACTAATGAAGAATAGGGATGATCGAACGGTTCGAGAAAAGTTAAGTTCGAGTCGAACTTTTCGTTTTTTTTTTAGAACTTGAGCCGAACCGAGCTTTTTACGGTTCGTTTGAGAAAAATTTGCATTTGAGACATGCGCTCGACGCACCATTTTTAGTTTCACTTTTAGCTGCTTCCTGCAGTTTTGGCAGCCATCCAATCCCTGCACACCACAGAGGAGTGTAAAAAAAGGCACCACTGAGTGTGTAGGGATCTCATTGGCTTCTAAATATGTACCTTTTATATGTATTTCACTGTATTTCCTGGTAAATGCCATTTCCAGCTCACTGTCTGCACTGAACATGCTGCTCTCGGTCTGCTTGCTTGAATGCAGGCAGGCACACGATTTCTCAGCGATTTTAGACAGGAAAAGCTGCTAGTTAGATTAGTTAGGGGGGACAGCAAGCTTAGGGAATCATAGACAGCAATAGTTAGGGAGTTTTGTATTGCTGACTTTATCTTTCCCATCTGTATTCCGAGTGCCCAAAAATTCATTTCTCCTGTTTTGGGGGTCCAGCTATTGCAGAAGACACCATCAGCAAATCTGCTATAGAAAGAAATCGCTTTCAAATGCTGGCTGTATGCTGCAAATTTTATTAGGGGCCCAAAAGTTCATTTTTCCAGTTTTGGGGGTAAAGCTAGTGCAGAAGATACTGTAAGAAAATCTCCAATAGAACGAAATCTATTTGTATTAGTGTTTGCTTGCTGCAAAGTTTTGTGATTGAAGAATATTTAAGTTTTGCAGTGTTGCTGCCAGAGTTCTTCCATAAGACACCATTAACAAATCTGCCATAGAGAGAAATCTATTTCAAATAGTGATTGCTTGCTGCAAATTTTTGTGATTGAAGAAAAGTTCAGTTTTGCAGTGTGGCTGCCAGAGTTCTTCCATGAGACACCGTTAATAAATCTGCCATAGAAAGAAATCTATTTCTAATACTGTTTGCTTGCTGCACATTTTTGTGAATAAATCTGTATTTTTCCAGTTGGTGGAGTTCTTGCATAAGAGACCATTAACAAATCTTTACCTTTTTAATATTTTATCTTTTTGAACATGGAGCGAACTAGAGGTGGTAAGCGAGCAAGCAGGAGCTAGAGGTACGAGACAAGACAGTTGCTCCGGACAGTGCTCCGGACAGCACACAAGCCAGCACATCGTCAGTCGCAGGACCGTCAGGCCTGTCATTGCTTGGTCGGTTCCCTGTGAGTCTCATTACTGAAGAGCATCGCCAATCTGTTCTTCAGTGGTTAACACACCCTGCATCCAGCGGTTTTACTTCCTTTTCCTCTCAGTCACTGACACAAATGTCGCTATCATCAACATCATCAGTCCATCCTGAAGCAAACACAGACTAAATGTCACCCAATATACAGACCACTCTAGATAATCCATATTCTGAATACCTCTTTGACACAATTCAGTTGGGGCCAGATGGCATTTCAAAAGATCAAGAGGAGAAAGAGGATGATTTTGTCTGCTCTGACGCCCAATCGCTGATGCCCTCAGAGGAAGAGAAGGAAGCTGGTCCGTCGGCAGAAATATTGAGCGGTCAGTGGTGCCTCACAGTGCCCCTGGTTTCTAACCCTCAGCTTGAGGATGTAGACTGTCAGGAACAGGAAGTCACCTGTGATGATGATGTTGATGATGACATTGCGGATCCAACGTGGTCTTTTCAGCAGCAGCTGGCGAGCGCATCATCAGTGGAGGAGGAGGATGGGGTAGTGTCAGTGCGGGTCCGGCCTGAGAAAGAGAGAGGGCAGTCGTACAAGTCTGCTGACATTACTCCGCCAGCCGTGATCAGTGGTGGCAGCAGGAACACCGCTACTAGATTTTCAGTCGAAGAGGTCCAGGACCTGTGAAGCCTGGGCCTTTATTGATCAAGCCTCAGATTCTCCGACTGACGTCATATGCTGGATTTGCTTTAAATGCGTCAATCGAGGAAAGAATATGAAGAGGTTTTTTTTTAACAAACATTTTATTAAGTACCTCATCCGCAACATAAAAATTTTAAAGAACATAGTGCATTTTACGAAACATTTCAAATTAGATGTTACAGAAAAATACAGTTTTTAAGCTATAGATAACATTTATATAACGATACATGAATGATCTTTGACAGAAGAAAAAATAAATGGAATAACTAGAGATCTAAATCAAAGTCTTCCAATGTCCATGTTATCAAATACTTATTGATCTCTGTAACCACAGTTGTCAAAAACACATCAAGATCATAAGAGTGGTGGTCAAGTAATAGAAGATGTGTACATGAAAGGACAAACACAAAAACAACAAGAAATAAACCATACAATCAAACTAAACATAGGAAAATATCCAGTATCCAATGCCTTTAATCAGACCGCATTGGGTTGCTCGAAATTTGTGTGCACGTGAACCCGGTAACTGAGTAGGGTATCCGCGATGGGGGGAGGGAGGGTCAATCTCCACCATGATAGGACTTACATCTCAGCCAGGGCTAGTTACCGGGGGCTGCAGTTGTTGTCTTAGTCTCCCCAATTACCCAGCCATGGCTTCCATTAGGAACCAATTAGTGAGTTGGAATACGTCTACCAATTTATTAATTTCGGATGGGGAGTAAAATTTCTCCAAAAACGCCCTCCATTTTCTAAAATAAAATTTTGCAAGTTTCTCCTTATGGCGCTCTGTGTGAATCTGATCAGCTATCGCATATTTTTTGGTTTGCTCTATCACCATGCTGACTGTAGGTGCATCTGAGTCAAGCCACTTAGTTAACAGGCAACGCTTGGCAACCAGCAGGATGATATGTACAATAGCTGGGAAATTCTGCGTTCCCTGCGCCTCTGATTGGCCCTCAGTGTTAGCATTGCCATGTAGAATGAAAAGTAGTGGAGATAAAGGAATTCGTTCCACCCCGAGGGACTCCAACAGGTCTCTTACTTCCGTCCAGTATGTTTCTATTCTGGGGCATGTCCAAAGACCATGATATAAATTAGTCTTAGGCTCTGAGCACTTTGGGCAGGACGTAATCCTGTTTGGAAAACCCGGTGTGGGAGGAATATCAAATGCATAAATTGCTGCGTGCACCATTTTGAAATAAGTTTCCCTCCATGACTCACTAAAAACGTGTTTGCATATCATGCTCCATCCCCTTACGATTTCCGTGTCTATATCGTTGCAACTTATCCATTGACTCCACTTTTTGAAGCAGTCCCCCGAATTAACCTTACCATATTTGTCCCTGATGTTAGAATAATTGTCTGAAATATACTTTTTTTGGGAACCTGCCCCTACCAGCTCATCAAATTCATTCCTACCTCTCTCTCTCCGAATGTCCCGCAATCTAGCGGTGCAGAAAGATCTTATTTGTAAATACTGCATGACCTGCGAGCTAGGAATGTCATACTCTCGTCTGATTTTCTCAAAGGACTTGTATCTATTTTCTGTTGGGTGGAACAGATGTGCTATAGATACCCCTTTGGCTATCCACTTTTCAAACCATCTGTGATTTTTTCCCATTGGGAACTCCATATGTTCCCAGATTGGCAGATACTTGGATATCTGGTGAGACAGCCCAAAATGTTTCCTTATTTCTCTCCATGCGACTATGGTATCTCTAATGGGTATTGAGTGCTTCGCCATAGCATTGGTACAGGCATGTCGCGTGTGTAGCAAGCTAGTTAGCTTTTCTCCCACTAAGTTCTCCTCTAAAGCCCAGTCAGAATAATAATTTGTTTTATGGATCCAGTCCAAAACATGCCTGGTTAAGCAGGCTATATTGTAGCCTCTTAAATTGGGTAGATTCAAGCCTACCTCCGCTTTACGGGCTTGTAGTTTTACTAAGGCTATTCTTGATTTTTTTTCCCTTTCCATAGGAAATTTGAGATCATTTTATTGAATGCTCTTACATCTATATGCCTAATTAAAATGGGTATGGTCTGATGGGGGTATAGGAGACGGGCAAATGAAATCATTTTAATTAAATGGACTCTCCCCAAGAGGGATAAAGGCAAGTCATGCCAATTCCGGAGTTCAATTCCGATCTTTTCAAAAAGTGGAGGATAATTGAGCTTATATATTGATGCTGGAACTCGCCCAATTTTAATACCCAAGTACTTGATGTACTCTTTCGCTACCGTGATACCTGTTGCTTTAACTGCTGCTGTTTCTGTGGGCGATCCAGAACCAAGCCACAATAGCTCACACTTGTCCCTGTTGATGTGATAACCAGAAAAAGAACCAAAGTGACCCAGTAGCTCCAAGACCTTACTTAGCTGATTTCCTGGCGAGCTCATAAAAAGAAGAATGTCGTCTGCGAAGGCCGTCAGCTTCAATTCCCTTTCCCCTATCTGAATTCCGTTGTAAATCTGTGACCGTTCCAGTGTGTATAGCAATGGTTCTAAAGTTAGATTAAATAGCAAGGGAGAAAGAGGACAACCTTGCCTCGTTCCCCTTTCTAGTGTGAAGGCATCCGACCTGAAACCAGGGGTATATACTGCCGCTCTCAGATTTCTGTATAAAGAAGAGATGAAAAGACGGAATTCCCCCTGGAAGCCAAATTTGTCTAATACCAACTCCAACCAGCTCCATCTCACGGAGTCAAAAGCTTTTTCAGTGTCCAACGACACTAGAGCCTTAGCTGATTTACCCTCCTTTGCTGCTACGTGAGTGTACAATGCCACAATCACTTTTCTAATATTCGTAACCGCAGCCCTACCTTTCACAAACCCCACTTGTGCTTGGCCTATCAGATTTGGGAGGATAGCCGCTAACCTGTTAGCCATTATTTTAGACACAATTTTTAAATCTTAGTTGATAAGCGATATTGGCCTATAGGATTCCACTTGCGTCAAACCCCTCCCCGGCTTGGGCAGCACTTTGATGTACGCCAGATTAGCCTCGTTTGGAATATTGTCACCCTCTAATAACCTGATATAATAGTGTGCCAATGTCGAGGATACCTGTTCCTGCAAAAGTTTGTAGAACTCTGCCGGATATCCATCAGTGCCTGGGGCTTTCCCATTTCCTAGAGATTTTATCGTGTTTTGAACTTCTTCCGAAGTAACTTGAGTGTTCAGAAACGCCTTCTGTTCCTCCGAAATTTTCGGTAACTGACACTGACTTATAAACTCCGCCCCTCTATCGGCAAAATCTCTCCCAGTGTCCTGGTATAACTTTTTATAGTAGTTCCTAAATAGGGTGTTAATGTCTCTCGGGTGTCTAGTGACTATACCTTCTCTAGTCTTGAGGGATGCAATTCCCCTCCGCCCTTTCTGCACCCTGGCCAATCTCGCTAGGAGCTTTCCAGATTTGTTTCCAAATCGGAAGAGTTCCGCCTCAAATTTTGTCCTGTATAACCTTTCCTTCCTTTCCAGCCAAAGTTCAAACATGCCCCTCGCTTCTGACCATAATTTTTTGTTTGAGGGGGAGGCATCCTCAAGAAATGCGTTCTAAGCGCTTCGAAGGGCTTTACTAAATTCTATGTACTTTTTTGGGGCGATTCTTTTTTGATAAGAGTAATGACTGATTAAATGCCCTCTCAAAACCGCCTTGGCCATCTCCCAAAACAATTAAGGGTTGTCACTATGCTCTGTATTGGAGGCCGCAAACTCTAGCCACCACCCCCGCACTTTGTCCTTAAAAGACTCATCGCCGCCAAAGCAACAGGAAAACGCCAGACAAAATCATGGCCTTTAGGGAAAGTGTCAGCAAACTCTATAGTTATGGGGGCATGGTCTGAGATGAGGATATTACGAATATCAGTCTCCATTACCCTATCTATTAAATTGTTGGTGATGAGAAAATTATCTATGCGGGACCACGACTGATGGACATTAGAAAAAAAAGTATAGTCCCTACTGTCTAGATGATGTAATCTTCAAACGTCAATGAGACCAGTTGAATCTACAAAATTTTGTAATCTCGAGTCGTTTGGCAGCAGTTGACTGGCTGTGCACCTTTTACGATCTTCTTCTGGCCTAATCACTGCATTTAGATCACCTCCCACAAGGGTTGCATAAGACTGGTTGGAGTTGATGTCGGAGCTTAATTTTTGGTAGAATTCTGTTCCGTCCCTGTTGGGACCATAAACGTTGTAGATACATAAGTCCCCCGCTGGGCAACTAAGGTGAATCCTAGCCCACCTAACCTCATTATCTATTTCTGATGAAATTACATTATATTCTAAGGTTTTTCACAGTAGGATCAAGACTCCGTTTTTCTTATTTACAGCCGGAGAGCCATATACTTCACCTACCCAGTATTTATTCATCCTGTGAAAATCACTGGCGGGGAGGTGTGTCTCCTGCAGCAAAACTATGTCAGGTTTCAGCTTGCCTAGATGTCTCAAGATCATAGAACGTTTTTGTGGAGATAATAAGCCCTTAACATTCCATGATATTATCTTCATGTTTTAAAGATTATATGTCGAAACATGGTACAATTGCTGTTACTCAATATGCGCACTTTCTGGCTAAATCTGGACAATTTTCCATAGAAACGCTTACATTCTAGCAACACAAACAGAAGAATCAACGTGAACAAAAACATTCTCATACCCTCCATAGTCACCTTTCCCTTTTGTTCTAAGGACTTCACTTTTTTTCTGGCGTGCATATCTTCCAACAACATCGTCTATTACAAATGCACACGCCGTCTGGACCTACAAAAGCAAAGAGTGGAGCATAGCGACCTACTTCACAGGACAGCCTCCTCCTAAGTTCCCTGAGAATTTTCAGGATGTCAGGTTTTGCTTCTTGTTTTGCGTGGGGTTTGAGGAGGTCTTTGTTCCTTGGGGTTGGTATTTTGCAGAGGCTTTCCACCGGATGCCAGGTATTAAGAGTCGTCATCACGAGACGGTCGCGTTGTATTTTCATTCTCCTCCCGTAGTGTGTCTTTCAAAAGATGCTGCAGCCCATCTTCAGCATGCTGAACTGTATTAAAAGCTTTTGTGGAACCGTCTGGGAGTATTACCCTTAACACAGATGGGTATTGTAGTTGAAACTTTATTTTCTTGGCGTAAAGCGCGGAGCATAACTTGCTGAAGGCTTTCCTTTTGCATGAAACCTCGACGGAGTAGTCGTTGAAGATAAGGATAGTGGAGCCTTCATATTTTAGAGGCTTCTGTCGCTTTTTGAAGCTGCGTAAGATATTTTCTTTGTCTGTATAATCCAAGAATTTGGCGATCACTTGTCGTGGTAACTGAACCCGCTTATCCAGCTTTTCAGGGCCAACCCTATGTGCGCTCTCAACTTTGCAGACCATATCCAGGTTAAGGGCCGCTGGTAGATCCGACTTGCATATTTTCCGCAAGTGACTGCCGGAATCTTTTCTGGAAGACCTGTGATCCGTAAATTGTTTCTCCGTGAACGGTTTTCCAAATCTTCCATCTTGCTGGATAGTTGCTTGTTTTTCTCCGTCAAAGAGCTTATACGCGCGTGGAGGTCGGAGACTTCATCCTCTGTTATAGAGAGTCTTTGTTCCATTTCTTCCTGTCATTGACCCTGACAATTAACCTCTGACTGGAGGGACTGCATAGTGGTTAAAATTTCGTTAGATAGGGTTTCTTGTAGCACCGGCAATATCTTTTTAGCCACTGCTGCGGCGAGATTTTTATAATTAATTTTAATTTGTGAGGGAGTGGCGCTTTGTTCATGAGGTTCGTCTTCAGAAGACTCCACTTCTTCCTGCTCAGACTCAGGTTTGTTTGTGGCCGTTTTGTCTTTTCTTGTGACAGGTGCCATTCTTTGACAGAATCTGAGATTATGGAAGAGGTGCGTCACAGCTCATTAAAGATTCCTACTGGGGAGGAATTAATGTGCTTTTTCTTGTACTGCTGGATTTATCTAAATAGGTATGAACTTGTTACACCCCTTTCCCCTTTTAGATGTTTGGGTAGGGTCCTTCAGTAGCAGTCTCCAGGGACAGATAAGGCAGTTCAGTGAAACACTGTTGTACCCTAAACTATCACCCAGTAAGGTGGAGGAGGGGGTGTCAACCCCTGCACTTGTAAAGCAACCGTGTGAAGAGGGGGTATGGGAGTCCTCTATGACTTGCGTGGAGAGCCTGCACAGATCTCTGATAGCGGGTAAAATGGCCGCCTGCCGCGTGTTGTGGAGGTCTATGTCGCCTCCTTCTCTCCTGCTATGATTTTCCTTTTATTTTTATTTTGATGCACTGCTATTTGGCTCCCGTGCTGTGGCAGCTTTGTTGCTGAGGCACTGTCCAGTGGCAGGAGCTGGGGTCTCCCTAGACTGAGTTTGTGGGGCAAACAGCGTGGCTCCGCTCACCTCCTCGTTGTGCCTGGTCGCCGTCCTGACTGCTGCGCTGCTCCCTCCCTGCCGAGCTTACTGGCACCGGTTTGACTGCTTGGCAATCTGGCTTCTCAGCGCTTAATACCGTCGGCTGAGGGCTTATGTTGTTTTTTTGTTGTTTTTTTTGTTTTGTAACCGTCTCTGCTCACCGCCAACGGGACCCTCTGCACCTCCGCTGCACCGTCTTTCCTGAGCGGCGGGAAAGATGGCGCGTCGCGGCTGTGCCTCCTGACTTACTCAGTGCCCGGACCGCTTCCTCTCCTTCTCCAAATGCCGTCGGGTGAATCGGCTGCTCCGGCGCGCTCCTGTTCTTCTGACCTCTGCTATTGCCAGTCGGTGTGAGTGCAGGTTAATTTGCAGGTTTAGGAGCGATGTTTGCGTAGCGCGCGGCCCGTGCTCCTACATCACCAGCCCTGGAACCGGAAGTGAATATAAAGAGTTTAATCCCCACCAGCTTGAACAGGCACATGCATGTAAAGCCTGAATTGCTGTGGAAGACTCATTTTACGAAAAAAGGCCACACAGGTCCTGGGTTTCCAACCACTGTGACCTCTTCTGCCTCCTTCTCCTCCGCCACTTCCAAGCCTAAGCGGTCCTCTGATGCCGATGTGCCAGAGCAGCATGACCAAGCACCATCCGTAGTCCCAGACACTGTCAGCCCAGGGCCGTCTTAACTGCATTATGGGCCCCCGGGCAGAGCTGTGCACTGGGCCCCCCCTTTCCAACACAACCACCCACAAGAACATCCAGCGTCATTTCCTTGTCGGAATTCTGCTTATTAGGGGCCGTTCACACAGCAGTGGACAAATACCGGCCGCAGCGATAAGCGGAGAAAAGCCCTCCCATTGACATGCACATATTCCGTCAGAAAACCGGACGTAAGATGGTGCATGTTCTATGTTTTGCTGCCGGACCGCCGGCGACAAAACCGCCGGGCGGAAAACCCGTGCAGTGGGGACTGCTGCACGGATTTTCCATAGAGCACCATTGTGCTCATTTTCGGACGGTTTTTCAGGCGGTCTGAAAAACCGCAAACCGCCTGAAAAACCGTCCGAAAACCTGTGCCGTGGGGACATGCCCTTACAATCACGGAATTGCTGACGAGGAAACAGCGCTGTTCTGCTGCTGACAATGTTAGTAAAACATGTAAATAATTAAAGGGGTTGTCTCACTACGAAGATTATAGTTGAAAATGTGGGGACCAAAAATCTAAGGATGTACGACCTTGGTTACTATTGGCAAAGTGCTACGGTTTTAGAGAATGGGCTGGTTTACATGTGGTTTACATGTGCTTAGCAACGTGTTTGTTTACTGGTCAGGGAAGCATTCTGTCCTGCCCAGGTCGTGCACATGCAAAGGAAAGGCAGTTAAGAGGAGGGGCAGGGATGTGTGTATTGGCAGGCAAGGAGGAGAAGCAGTGCGCCTTGGTGCATAAAGGGCGACATGTATAAACGGGGCTGCACCAGATATCTGGTGTCTTTACAGCCCGATATCAGGCACAGTACCGTTCATATATTTTGAAATCTCCTGCATGTCACTCCAGGGTACATTACATCGTGCCTTTGGCTCTTTGTAATGCGTCGGATCTCGGGGGGGCGTGTGGGAGGCGGGGCGCACTAGAACCGTACAAAGCTACATATTTATAGCTTCAGTACGGCATTTCTAGGCACATTACAGCTGAAACAGGTAAAGCACTTTACAAGTGGTTTACCTGAGCCAGAAATGGTGCCCCAGCGCTGGAATGCGCCTGATTTATGACCCGTTGTAGAGCAGGTTCATACATCAGGTGCATTCTAGCCTATTTTTAGGCGCATGAAATTTGGCATGCGAATGCCAAATTTCATGCATGTTGCCCAAAATGTGCATTTTACACAGCCATACAAAATACAGCCATCCATTCACATACACTCACACACATTTACACACAAATATGCACACACTCACACAGACGCACACTCTAACCTGTACACTCCGGAGGTGGGGAGGGGGGTCAGGACACGAAGATTTGCTTGTAGACTTGTGCTGATCATATCAGCAGCTGCTGCACAGGAAAGTGCACGCACAGGAGGCACAGCACCAACGAAGGGACGGCCCTGGCTGCCTGCTGTGAGCGATGCTTATCTCCGGCCCGTACTGTAAGTGCGTCCCCTCCCCCTGCTCCTTGACCCGACACAGCCGGAGCGGGCTGAATAGGAAGGTACTTCGCCCTGTAATGAGTGAAGTGCAGGCAGGGACCGCGGTGCCACAGACAGGCAGGGGAAGCTCAGTAATGCTGGCTGTATTCATTCACTGGGCAGGGCAGGCAGCCGCCCGGACGGGCCCCTTGTGTCTGTGGGGCCCCCGGGCAGTGGCCTACCGTGCCCAATGGGAAAGACGGCCCTGTGTCAGCCGATTCCCACCACCAGCAACACAGCCTACACCTTCCCCTTCCACCAGTCTGAACTGCATGCCATACAGCAGCCAGTTCGGCAGCCAGCCTTCTGTGTACCAGGTGTAGGAGCAGAAGAAACAGTTTCACCCCAACCATCCCAAAGCCAAGCCTGAATGTCGGCATTGCCAGGCTGTTGGCCTTGGAAATGTTGGTTTTCCGCCTGGTGGACACAGATGGGTTCCGTCACGTCATGGCCCGGGCCTGCCACGTTGCAGAAAAGATCTCCAGTGTGTTGACTGCATCTGTGTCCACCAAATTCCATCTTACTACAGACACATGTACTAGTAAGCACAGTCAAGGGCGTTACATCTCACTGACTGCTCACTGGGTGAGTTTGGTGGATGACAGTGCCTCTGGTGATGGGTCTCGGCTGACACTCTTCCACACTGCAGGGATGGTGCAAAGTCCAAATCCCCAACCCCGATAGTAGCATCACGTGCCAAGAGAAACCAGGCAGTTCTCAAATTAATTTGTCTTGTAGACCATCAACACAGGTCTAGAGTTGTGGACAGCTCTACGCACGCAGACCGACCAGTTGCTCGGTGCTAAGAATCTGGTGCCAGGCAAGGTGGTGTGCTGCCCTTAGTATCGGCAGACTTACACACAAGTGCTACCTGGGTCTTGACTCTCTGCTGAGGAAGGCTCAAGGTCTTAGCTCACACTTCCAGCGTTCGCATCCTGCTTCTGCACGACTGGCTGCGTTGTAGCATCATCTGGGCCTCCCTGTCAACCGTCTCATATGTGATGAAGCAACATGCTGGATTTCTACCCTCCACATGCTCCAGTGATTGTGGCAGCGGCGTAATGCCTTTATGCAGTATGAAGCGTCACATGGCCTGACTAGCAGTCATGCGAACCTCAGGGTGTTGACCTATAGAGAGTGGAGGCAGGTGAAGGATCTCTAAATCATCCTTGACAGTTTTGAAGATGCCACCAAAATAGTCAGTCAGAACGATGACATTGTCAGCATGATCATTGTGGTCATATTTTTATTGGAACAAGCGTTAGACACTATGGTCCCGGCAGTGATGGAGAAGGAGGAGACGGACACAGAGCCTTACTCGCCGGAGGATGTAGAAGGCCCGACTGTTTCCACATTGTATAGGTCTTCTTTGGGCGGTGATTCGAGGTCCAGGGCTGGTGCAGGATGGCCGTTCAGCTCACAGAGTAGAGCGCATGAGGCTAGCCAGGGCTCTGGTGATTGTCAGGAGGAGGAAGTGGAGGAGAATGATGAGGCAGGGGTGGACACCACCGGTACCGATTACCCTTCAGTGGTAAGAGGTTGGCACAGAATACAGAAGGAGGAGGAAGATCTGGTTAGTGCACCTCTATCCTGAGGCTTGGGTGATCCCGGCAGCATCTCATACATGAGTGCTTGGATGCTTCATTACCTGCAACATGATCCACGCATCAAGGCAGTCAAAATAAAAATCGATTACTGGGTGGCCACCCTAATTGATCCATGTTACAAATCAAAAGTGAGGAATTTCCTTCCACCCACACAAATTGACAGTAGAATGCAGGAATTTGAGACAGTGCTCACTGATCAACTCGAGACATCTGTTGCGTCTTCTTCACATTCTAATGTCACGGTGGAACAATGTCAGCAACGTGGCAGCAGTATAATGACAAGTAACTACAGCAGCAGGCAGTGTGGCAGAGGCCTACTGGGTGACATTTTTCACTCGTTTGTTACCACCTCACCAATGCCTGAAAGGCAGTGCAGCATTCAGACACACAGAGACCGCCTTAAGACCATGGTGCATGACTACCTGTATCTCAACACCAATGTTTTTGGACTTAATCTGGACCCATTCAACCCCTGGGTGTTCAAAATGGATGAATGGCCTGAGCTTGCTCAAAACTCCATACAAATTTTGTCCTGCCCGGCAGCCAGCATTATCTCAGAATGCACATTCAGCACAGCTGGTGGGGTGATAACTGACAAACTTATCTATCTTTCCACACCCTTGTCATCTCCCGCCTCGACTACTGCAACATCTTTCTCTGCGGCCTCCCATCTAGCACTCTTGCTCCCCTTCAATCCATCCTCAACTCTGCTGCCCGTCTTGTCCACCTCTCTCCTCGCTACTCCCCTGTCTCTCCCCTCTGCCAATCCCTGCACTGGCTACCCATTGCCAGCGCATTAATTTCAAGTTGCTAACCATGACCTACAAAGCTCTCCGTAACCTCTCCCCTCCATACATCTCTGCTCTAATCTCCAGATACCTCCCCTCACGCAACCTCCGCTCCTCACAGGACCTTCTTCTCTGCTCTCCTCTTGTGACCTCCTCACACAACCGTCTCCAAGATTTCTCCCGTGCCTCCCCCATACTCTGGAACTCGCTGCCCCAACACATCAGACTCTCCCCAACTTTCACCAGCTTCGAAAGCAACCTGAAAACCCTCTTCTTCAGGATAGCCTACAACCTAGACTAACCCCACTGTCACTACACCCCACAAACATGTCTGCCCCTCACCTTCTGTCTTTTTCCCCCTTCCTTGTAGATTGTAAGCCTTTGCGGGCAGGGTTCTTTCTCCCTCTGTGCCTGTTGTTAGTCACAGATTGTCACTATTGTAAATGTTTGACTTATGTTATGTATGTAACCCCCTGAATGTACAGCACCCTGGAATCAATGGCGCTATAAAATAAATAATAATAATAATAATCTTTCCCCTGAGAATGTGGATCATTTGACATTTATCAAAATGAATCAAGCGTGGATCTCTGACGATTTTGCAGCCCCAGTTGGCGATGTCACTGACTAGTAAACTGTAGCACATCTTCACAATGTGAAATACACATTCCATCAGTCATCTATTAACATCAGTCATTCATCATTAATCTGTCAGTCTGCCATAAGTCATCAATTAACTGTTTCAGGGCTCCATACAGCCAAATAAAATAGGGTACCCACCCTTTTCTATTTTTTTAACATATTTCTGGGCCACTTTTTCATTAGGGCCCCTGACATGATTACTGCCCGTATTGCCCAATTAGCACCACTGGCGGAAGAAGCTGCTACGGGGCCATGCATCCTGAGGTGTTCCAAAATCCCCTTTGACACATAAGAAGACACCAGTATTGGAAATGGCACATGGTAACTGGCAGGGGTGCCAATAGGGCAGTACTCCCGTCAGGGGCCATAATCAAAAATAGGCCCACTGATATGTTAAAAAATAGGAACTAGTAACTGCGGCCCTGAAACGTTTAATAGATGACTGATGGCAGCCCTGGCTACCACTGGCCCCCTATAGCTACAGCCCTGCCAGCTGAACCTCCATGTTCCCCGGTGCAAAAGGGGGGGAGGGGGGTTCCTGCCAGTTACCATGTGCCATCTCCAATACCGGTGTCTTCTTATGTGTCAAAGGGCCCCCGTAACAGTTGCTACCGCTGCACCTCCTATAGCTACGCTGTCCTCATCTTTTCAGTTAGCCAATGAAAGGAATTAATTATTTTAGCCTCTCAATTTCTTTCTGTGACTTTTAGAGACAAATTTTCTTCATTAAGTTGTTCCACATATCCATTTTACTTTTATGGAGGGTAATTACGGCTTCTCCTCACCTGCATAGGTATAAAAAATTAACCTGAACATCTCCCATTGACTTTAATGGGGTTCAAAATTCGAGTTCGAGTTCAACTTGAACTTCAAACCGAAATTCTTAAAGTTGGACATGAACATTTTAGGGTTTGCTCATCTCTAATGAAGAATCATGAGATGCATTGACAACTGAATGCTTAACCTGGGAGACTTGCAGACTGGGCCGTGGACGAAGTTGTTTGCTACACACAGGAGTGGGATTCTGGGAAGCCATGTTTACAGTAGAGAGAGTGGGTCAGGTGAGCAGTGACTGTAAACAGTAGGGATTACCTACTTGAGTGTCAAAAGATAAACAACCTGAGTAACCTCAGAGACAAGTCAAGAGATGAAAGAATAAGGGATGTGTTGGGGAACCAGAAAGTACTTCCTTGAGAGGTAAAGAATGTCTAAATCAAATAATTGCAAACATACTAGGGCAGATTTAGACTCTTTAGACAGTGTAAAGTTTGTCTAGACAGTGTTGATAAATCTGGCGCAGTGTGGTGACCCAGGAGAGCAACAAAGATGATGTGGCCGTCTAACCCAACACTCTCTTACACATTGTAGATAAGGGGAATGCTGCAAGTGTGGGAAATGATGCGAGACCCCTTGACTAGGTTCCCCGACACATTCTTGTCTGGGCTGTTAACCAGGGGCGTAACTTTGGTTTAAAAAGTGGGGGGGACCAATTTTCCCTCTCATCCCCTATCTTCCTATCCCTCCCTCCTTCCTTCACTCACCTTTCCTTTCACTTCCCCTCCCTTCCTTTCTCTCCCCTCCTCTCCCTGCAGTGAAGTGGCCCCTTCTAAAGCAGCTAGGAGGTCGGAGGGAGTGCTGTGAGCTCCCTCAGCAGGTCCGGGCCGAGTCATTATGGCAAACACTTTTGGTGCAATCCGTAAGGTTATGAGTGGCTCTCTAATTACTGAAGTTCAGACCCAGATTGGGACTAAAAAGCAGCCCTGGCAAGGAAACCAAACCTGCCCACCTATACTATTCCCCCTCTAGATGGAAATAAAAAATGTTGTGCAATGCAGCGAATTTCGTTTAACCCCTCCCATCCCCCATCTCTATTCCATTAAATTTGTGATACACACAACCGAATGAGGAAAATAAAACAACCCAATCTCACTGGACCCCTAGAAATCACTTATGTCACATATTGTACCCCAAAATTTATTTTATTGCATAACATACACCAGAAATGACAGTACTCACTGCACCCCAGAAATTAATTATATTACACATGATAGACATAGAAATTAAAATACTAACTGCACCTTAGAAATGAATATCACATTGTACTCAAGAAATAATATAATTCACTATACCCCACAAATGTATTATATTACACACAGAAC
The DNA here is from genome assembly GCA_025379985.1 of Phyllomedusa bahiana. Taxonomy (NCBI): domain Eukaryota; kingdom Metazoa; phylum Chordata; class Amphibia; order Anura; family Hylidae; genus Phyllomedusa; species Phyllomedusa bahiana. Next base: position 58,083 of record JAODAL010013610.1, on the reverse strand, counting down.
CCTAGAAATGAATTGCATTACTCACTGTACCCTAGAGATTACATCACACCATACCCCAGAAATTACATTACACTGTAAACCAGAGATTACATTACACACCATACATGAGAGATTACATTACACACTGTACCTCAGAGATTACTACATTACACACTTTAACCCAGAGATTACATTACACTATACCCCAGAGATTACATTACACTGTACGCCAGAGATTACATTACACACCATGCACGAAAGATTACATTACCCACTGTACTCCAGAGATTAGTTTACACACCATACCTCAGATATTACTGCATTATAAACCGTACCCCAGAGATTACAATACACACTGTACAACAGAGATTATATCACACCATACCCCAGAGATTATTACACTACACACTGTACCTCAGAGATTACATTACACATTGTACAACAGAGATTATATCACACCATCTCCCAGAGATTACATTACACACTGTACAACAGAAATAATATTACACCATACCCCAGAGATTATTACATTATACACTGTACCCCAGAGACTAACTACATTAGACAAGGTATCCATCAGAAATTGTGTATGTATATATACATATATTGAATACAGACACACTGTACACTTAGGATCGGTTCACATGATGGTTTTTCGGCACTGATAGTGTTGTTTGCTTGTTGGAAATTTGGCGCTTACAAATGCAGAGTTTCCAAACGACCCAGACTGCCCAAATCAGATTTCTGCCTCCTATCCATTAGTGCTGTTAGTGCGGAAAATGCCTCGAAGAATACTTTGTAAGCACTGACAGTACGTGCCGGAAATACTCGAGTAACATCAGTGGCATCTACACGACGACACTGATTTTACATAGGGTATAATGTAAATCAGTTTCCTGCCGGATTGGATGCCAGTTCTGAGGCAGATCCAGCACTGAATCAGCATTCCAATCTTCTGCATGAATGTATCCTTAAGGTATGTTCACAAGGCATATAGCGGGGTGTGCTGTGTGCTCTTCTATATGCCGGGTGTTTTAGAAGTACGCGCAGGCCAGTCCACACTTCTAAAATGCTGCGGGGCCGGCCCCATTCAATTTCATTTTCCCTGGCGCGTAAGTGCAGAGAAGAAGTGGCATGGCTAGACACATGGCTGTACAGTATATACACATCTCACATGTACAGTACATACCCTACTCACATGCACACACAACGACTGACACCCTTCTCCCCTACTTACCTGTCTGCAGTCTGGTGCAGTTGGTATTCGGCAAGAGCTTCCCTTCTTCTCTGATGAGGGCTGAGCATAGGGGAAGTGGTATACAATGGGAGGGAAAAATACAGCCCCAGATACACAGTGTGCTGGACTGTGAGCAGCGTTCTGATTGGTGAAGCATCCCCTGCTGACTCCTGCTCTACCAATCAGCGCTGCTCTCACTCTGCACTGACACTTGAGGCTGCTACCTACTCTGTCCCCCCAATACGTACAGAAATATAGGAGGCAAAGGGTTAACTTCTCCCTCTGTGCTCTGCTCTCCTCACTTACTGTATTCTCATGCTTTCATATGGATTATTTTTTATTGAAGGAGCTAAAAAGTGGGGGGGACCGTCCCCCACCCAGAAAAAAGTGGCGGGGACCAGTCCCCTCCATACCTCCCTAAAGTTATACCTATGCCGTTAACCCTTTTGCTGCCTGTGGAAGTTAGTTGACATGTTTATGGTGTTGGTGCAGAAAAAATAACAAGCAGAATAACAAAATGGAGTTAGAAAATGAAAGCTTCCCTTTATTTATGTTAGATGGTACACCTGAAATAGCCTCTTTGAAGTGGTTACAATCCAACAGTCTGTGAGCCTGTAGCAAGGATGATCTTTAGCTCTTTCAGCAAACCTGATAGGTACAACTTCTCTGCAGGAGCTGACTTAAACCCATGCGACCTTGGACTTGCTTGAGCAATGGTAGGTTATGCTAGTTCTGAGAATATCTAGGTCTCAACTAATGATATTGGGGGAAGCAGGGGCGTCGCTAGGCAGTTTTATCTGGGGCACAAGCCAGGATAAAACTGCCTGCACTCCGAACCTCGCCGGGCTCCAGGCCGCTGTCGTGGGCTTGGAGTACCGACGGTCTCTCTAACTGTATTTGCATCTCCTGGATGCACATACAGCTGAATGCTTACGTGGAGCAGAGATGACATCACGCTGCCTGTACCGGGAAGAAGACAGAGCCCATCGGGAGCTTCAGGGAGCTGGAGAAGGTGAGTACTGTTATATTGTTATGTATGCCATGTTACCTGCCTAGCACCTTACTGGGGGCCATGTTACCTGCCTAGCACCTTACTGGGGGCCATGTTACCTGCCTAGCAACTTACTGGGGGCCATTTTACCTGCCTGGCTATATACTGAGGGCCATATTATCTGCCTGGCTATATAATGGGGGCCATATTATCTACCTAGCAACTTACTAGGGGTCATATTACCTACCAAGTTGTATACTGGGTGCCATATTAACTGCCTGGCTGTATACTGGGGGCCATATTACCTGCTTAGCTGTGTATTGGGAGCCATATTACCTGCCTAGCTGTATACTGGGGGCCATATTACCTGCCTATATGTACTCGGAGCCCTATTACTTACCTTTATGTACTGGGAGCCCTATTACCTACCTATCTATACTAGGGGCCCTATTACTTACCTATATGTACTGGGGAGCCGTATTATCTACCTATATGTACTGGGAGCCCCTATTACCTACTTATATGTACTGGGGAGTCCTATTACCTACCTATATGTAATGGGGGGCCCTATTACCTACCTACATGTACTGGAGGACCCTTTTACTTACCTATATGTACTGGGGGCCCTATTACCTAGCTATATGTATTTGGGGCACTATTATCTATATATACTGGGGGTCCCTATTACCTAGCTGTATACTGGGGCCCTATTATCTACCAACTGGGGGACCCTATTATCTACATATCTACCTATTGGGGAACATATAACCTTTATACCTACCTACTGGGAGCATATAACCTATATACCTACCTACTGAGGAGACCAATATGCCTATGTGCTGGTAGGGGGTCTATAAACCTACCTAATGGGGGCTAATAAAGGAATTATATGTGTCTCCCCAACCCCCATCACAGACACTTGGCTTTTCTATCATACCCGAGTAGGTAGGTAGGTAAATAGGTGCTGGAAAAGTGAGGATTCCAAAATGTTTTTGTGGTAACTTATGGAGAGACGATTCGTGGCCAGGAGAAGTCATCATGGTGTTCTGGGCCGGATGGAGAAGAGAAGGGAAAGTGAATGACTCTGATCTGAAAAGACGTTTCCATTAAGTCACTAAATGTAACTTCAGTGTAATCACTTAGATTTCTGCATAGCATCTACATACAACTAGTATCTACCACCATATGATCTCTGTATGGCGTTAATATACGTCTTCAGAGCCTGCGTACAACTGATAATAACATGTGATGGTTGTGTTTGGCCATGGTCAGACAGTATTATCTGATCCTTAAGTAGTAATAATTTTGGGTCTTGCTATTGTAGAAGTTTTTTTCTTAGTAACAATGATTCGTATGGTATATTTGCTCCATGTGTATTTTTTGGTGACTTATGTATAAGGTATTAGACTGTCTACGTAGGTGAGCGCTTTTGAAAAGCAAATTTTTCAGCATTGATTTTCATTACACAATCACTGCTGAGGTGATGGACAGGATCTATGTGGAATATGCAGAAAGTTAGTGACAGGAACATGAGGTTTTTTTTCTGTAAAAACACATGCTGCAGTTCACAATGTGGCGTGAAAAATGCTGTGTGAACCCAGCCCTACAGAGCAAAACTTAACACCAAGCGCCCGGTCCCCGGATGTTTTGGAACCCCAGCAACGCCCCTGGTGGGAAGTTTTCTGCTTACATTCCTCCTTATGTATGACCATCAAGTATAAGAATCCAATACTTAAGGCTGAATGGTCCCTCTCTCTCCTTCTAAGCTCTTCTAGCTGTACTGGCAGGCTTCAGGTTGAAAAGTAAGGGCTTGCTGTGTTTCCCCTCTGGTTCAAGGTATACGGCAAAGCTTGTTAGTCTCATCTCCATCTTGCCTTACACTAGCTTAGAACCAGAAGACCACTGCCCTCTAACTACATAACTATACATACACTCACTGGCCCAGTGTCGGACTGGGGTGCCTAGGGCCCACCAGAGGAGTTTACTTTAGGGGCCCGCTTTGCATCGCTGTCTCCGCCACCTGTACGGTGTCCCACCTGCGGCGCACAGTCTCACTTCAACGTATACAGACCTATGTGTCGACATCATAACACTAATCTGTAATCAAGATGTAGCGCTGGGGCTTCTGAGTCTCCCTCACCTAATTGCAGCAGGACACCGGTGGTGAACATAGAAGGTCTAAGGATATACGTCCCTCCCGGACCCTGAATGATACATTTCATATGAAAATATATCAAAAGCTATAACACAAAGTACTGAGTATAAAACCACTAAATAATGGTCCTACAGGTACCAAATAACATCGCTACATAAAACCAGAAACCCAAGGCTAAAATTACCAATAATTAAGACCAAATACTGACACATAATGACCACATATCACAACCACATAGTGACTGAATAATACCATCACACCATGAACAGATATCTCCCCCACATAGTGACTGAATAATATTGCCACACCATGAACACATATCCCCACCAAATAGTGACTTAATAATACCGCCACACCATGACCACATATCACTACCACATAGTGACTGAATAATAACACAACACTACATCTCACCATCACATAGTGACTGAATAATACCACCACACCATGAACACATATCACCACCACAGAGTGACTCAATAATACTACATCATGACCACATATCACTACCACATAGTGACTCAATAATACCACAACATTATGACCACAGATCCACACCACATAGTGATTGGATAATACCACAACCCCATGACCACATATCACCACTATGTAGAGACTGAATAATACCACAACACCATGACCACATATCACCACTATATAGAGACTGAATAATACCACAACACCATGACCACATACCACCACCATATAGAGACTGAATAATACCACAACACCATTAATGAATATAAACCATTACACTTTGCACACAAATAATTGATAACAGATAAGGAACATTTAGTGACTCACAGGTGACGTTTCTCCTATGAGTCGTTGACTTTCCCTTTTCTTCTCCATCCGGTCCATACCACCATGCTTAATTCTCCCGACCAACACTCGTCCTTGCTGATTTGGACACAAATATCTTAAAATCCTCACTTTTCCAGCAACTCCTTACTTATAAGTATATAAGTCCCCTCAGTTAGGTAGGTGTATAGGTCCCCTCAGACAGGAAGCTATATAGGTCCCCTCAGTTAGGTAGCTCTACAGCTCCCCTCATCAGATAGGAATCTCTATAGGTCCCCTCAGTAAGGAAGGTACACTGTATATATGGGCCCCTCAGTTAAGCAGGTACATATATGGACCCCTCAGTTAGGCAGGTATATATATTTTATATGGGCCCCTCGGGCAGGTATATATATGGGCCTCTCAGGCAGATATAGATATATATGCGCCTCTCAGGCAGGTGTGTGTGTGTATATATATATATATATATGCCCCTCAGGCAGATATAGATATATATAAATATATATGGGCCCCTCAGGCAGATATATATATATATCTACCTGAGGGACATATATATATATATCTGCCTGGGGCCCATATATATTTATATCTGCCTGAGAGGCCCATATATATCTAGCATTACTATCTAAGTAAGGGGGGGGCAGGGACCTATATACACACATACATATATATATATATATATATATATATATATATATATATATATATATATATATATAACCACACACATATGTGCAGCACGGCCCCTCTCTCCACCAGAAAGTCCCCCTCCCTTTGTAAAAGCAGTGCCAGCAGCTTTTTTAAATATAGACAGCGCGAGCCCCTGTCACCTGTGTGGGGCTGTGGGTCCACTGGAGAATTCTCCTGTGCTCCAGTGGGCCAGTCCGACCCTGCACTGGCCCCTCCCCATTATCAGGCCCACCATCTTTTCTTAACTAAATCTATTGACCAATGTATTTAGAAAAAGTCTTCATTTAACTGTTCCTTCATGTTAAGAGCTAATTGTTGTAGTAAGAAAACCTCTTTAAGATAGACATCAAATTAAAAAATATAATCATGTTGTGAGGTACCACATACTCCCTCTCTCTCTTATAAAGAGGTCAGCTGAGCCTTGTTGCTCAACAAACAATGATTACTTTAGAAATTTAGTAGTCGTTTTTCACATTTTAAAGAAAATTTGCAATATACATTTTTTTAGGGACTGTCCAGTTCTGACATGGCTTTAAGGGGACTGCATGTTAGATATCTCCATAAATGACTTTATCTAAGAAACTACACCCCTTAAAGTATTTACAACAGTGTTTAAGAAGTTTGTTAACCCTTTAGGTATTTCACAGAAATTAAAGCAAAGTGGAAGTGAAATTTCAAAATTTTACTTTTTCTTGCAGATTTTCAGTTTTTATCCATTATTCACAGGAACACAGAAGATGTGATCACAGAAATGCAACTTAATATTGATTCCCCAGATTTGGGATATCAATTAATATTGATATCCCAAATGTGGCCCTAGTGTGCTATTTGGCTTAACCACAAATCTCAAAGTAGGAGGAGCACTACCGGACTCTGGGGTCTTATTTTTAATACGATTTGATTTAGGCGCCATTACAGATTTGCAGACACCCTAAAATGCTAAAACTTAAAAAACACTCCTAAAATCACTCCATATTGGAAACTACACCCATTACAGAATATATTCAATGGTGAAATGAGTATATTGACCCCACAGGTGTTTCACAAATTTTTTTGGTGTTAGGCTGTGAAAATGAAAAAAAAAAATATTTTTTTCCAACAATCTGCAATTTTAGCTGAAATTTTTTTATTTTTACAAGGAAAAAGCACCCCAAATTTTGTTCCAAGTTCGTTAGTTCCCTATATATGGGTGTAAACTGCTGTTTGGGCACATGGCAAGGCGTAAAAGGGAGGGAGAGCTATTTGGCTTTTGAAACATATATTTTGGTGGGTGCCATCTCTCATTTGCAAAGCCCCCAAAGTACCAGAACAGGTTAAAGCTTCAAGAAGTCACCCCATTTTGGATTCAACCCCCCTCGTGGATCTCATCTAGGGGTGTATTATGCATTTTCGGTGCATAGGTATTGCATAGTTCTTTTAGCATTGGGCCATGAAAATGAGGGGGGGGGGGGAAGCAGTTCTGCCATTGTTTTTGGGCTTCAGCTTTACAATGTTCACTGTGCAGTAATAAATGACATAATAACTTTACTATCCGGATCAGTACAATTACAATGATATAAATATTATATAGTTTATGTTTTATTACTTTTACCCAATAGAAATGTTTTTGTACAAAATAGTGTTTTTATATCATCATATTCTGTCAGCCATAACTTTTTTATGTTTCTGTAAATGGAGCTGATTATGGGCTTGTTTTTTGCGGGATAAATCGAAGTTTTTATTGGTATGTCTCCATGGGCTACAATACAGCCCACAGAGCTGTAAATGGTGTCATGGGGGAAGATGCTGGTACCCAAGTTTCCTGTAATTGCAAACAATGCCGTATATTAGCAGTGCACACGTTATAGTCCCAGCCGTTAGGAGTACCTTGCTTAGTCTCCCCTATATAAATCAAAAACGTACACATAGGCTGTATGGACAAAACATTGAACTTTACTTCATTTTTATAAGTTGGTGCATAAAAGACATAGTTCTATGACGAACACCTTAGGCAATGAAAAACATATGAAAACATGGCAGTACTTAGCTGTATAGCTTCTCCTGTTTAGGAGGTGAGTGATAGTCCCATAGTAGACTAGTAGGAGCCGATCATGCTGAGTTGCAGCCCAGTGCCGCCATGTAATGACGTGACGTTTCGGAAGGCACGCCTTCCTTTCTCAAGCATCAAGCACCACGTGTTCATATGTTTTTCATTGCCTAAGGTGTTCGTCATAGAACTATGTCTTTTATGCACCAACTTATAAAAATGAAGTAAAGTTCAATGTTTTGTCCTTACAGCCTATGTGTACGTTTTTGACCCAAGTTTCCTGTCCTGATGAACTGCGATGGTACTCTGCTCCCAATGCTCCAGTTGAAAGGATGGTCACCTCCTGCTGGTTGGAGAATTTCGCTGCTCCGGTGACTCCTGTTCGCAAGGATGGTACAAGTTCCTTTGCTACCGGGGATCAGGGTAGTAAGCAGGATCGATCTCATCATCTTCTTCCTCACCCCATACTTCTCAGAGAGGAGCTTCCTCATTCTCTTCTAGGTATTTTGAAATGTCCAGCTGCTGCACAGCCACGCCCCAGTAGTCTTGCGGACACAGACACTAAGGGCGACATTTCCCAACACGCCAACGCCAGTTTTTTGGTCTATATTGCACTAAAACCGCTTTTGACGCCATATTTTGGATGTAAATGAACTGTCGTACACCAAAACTAGGCGCATTATATGCCGGGACCGACACATTGTAATGCGCCTAAAAATGATGCGCTGTGCGCCTCCATAACGAAATGCGCCTATTGAGGCACATAGCACATCATTACCAGCATATATGTGTTAGGCGCATTTCACATTTTACAAGTATGTGTTAGGCGCATTTCATATACTTGTAATGATAAGCTATGTGCCTCCGTGTGCAATGTACCTCAATAGGGGCATTACATACACTTCTAATGATATGCCATGTGCCGTGATTTGCGCACAATACATTTCATTGGTAGAATATGTAATGCCCCTATCGAGGCACATCGCGCACGGAGGCGCATAACTTATCATTACAAGCATATGAAATGCGCCTAACACATACTTGTAAAATGTGAAATGCACCTAACACATATACACTTGTAATGAAGTGCTATGAAGGCACACAGCACATAATTTTTGGGCGCATCATGTTTACTATGCAAGGTATACCTGACGCCAGATTTCGGACCTTCTGGCGCACTTTACACTTATTTAATGCACCTAAAAACTGACGTAGCACCGCCAATTTTTGGACATCTCACCCTAAGTGTACCAAACACAGTTATACTTCACCAGATTGTGGTATCACTTTGGCAAGTCCCACCATTTAACAGACCAGTGGTTAATGAAGACCTTGTGGCCCATGCTGTCCTCTTCGATTAAGCCGTACCTGGCTGCAATACTGAAGACCATTACTGTGCCATTGCTAACAGCATTTCTTTACCATAGTGGCAATAGTGTTAATCCTGTCCACAAATGCTATGTACTCTTGCTCAGCCTAGTATTGTCACTCCAACAGATTTGGGCGATATCGCCAGTCAAATGGGGATGTTGTTGCATCATGTTCAGCCTTGATGCTTTAAATCAGGCATCCTCAAACTACTACAAGTGGGAATGATGGGAGTTGTAGTTTGCCACCAGCTGGAGGGTCGCAGTTTGCGGAAGCCTGCATTAAAAGGACCCACGTATGGAGCTGCAGTAGATTTTGTGCCTTCACCTATGGGCTGGTTAGCTGTATATTGTCTTGGGTTTGGACTCGGGTGTTCGGGCTGTTCCGTCTTACCGGTTTCAAAATCTACACATGGTTCAACTTCTTTGGTATTGGTTTTCCCCGTCTGCACTTCTGTTGTGACTGCCATGCCCTTGCCTGTGAAAATGGATTCCTCCACTGCCATGGATACTAGCTGTAAGGCCAATTTGGTCACGATTCCAAGCTAGTCCCCAAAGAACCATTCCCGTTTAGGGTTTGGAGGATCTGCCTGTACTTTTATACAGCAGCCACTCATCTCTGTAAAAGCTGGAGGAGACACTTCTACACAGGCTTTGCCTTGCTTCTGTACTCGCACCCTACTCACAGCATGTGAGGTTTTGTCGGAAACTTTTGTGGGAGGGCACCAGACTTTGTGAATCTCACTCTCTTTTTCATCACCACCACTTCAGTTTGGTGGACTCTTCTTGGACGGAAAAGTCTTTGGCAGGCTTATCTTGGTGGAAAGTTACAACCAAGAAGACAAAATGGCGGCTGCGCTGAATTTTCGATCTGATTGGTTTATATGGGTAACAATGAAATTTTTAGACCTAGACCGTTTTCATTCATGCCCCCACAGTCCTTCGTGATACAATAAAAATGTTGAGGATTATTTCTGCATTACTTTAGGCTCTTAGATTGACATTTAACACTTTCTCTGCTGGGCTCTTGCAAACTCTTCAGTTCTTTCTGTTCTTTTCCGTAGCAGCCGAGATTTGGCACAGACACACATAGAAGTCCTATCCTGTTTATGTGATGCCCTAAAATGTGGTGACCCAGGGGAGCAGTGGATAGGATGGAGGTGGTTGTTGTGTCACGGTGGCCCTCTCATCCAACACTCTTATTAACCTAGAATCAACACACTGTAGATAAGGGGAATGCTGCAGGTGTGGGAGATGATGGGAGTACCCCTCCATTAGATTCCCCGACACATTCTTGTCTGGGCTGTTAACCCCTTCGCTGCCTGTGGAAGTTAGTTGAATGTGTCCATGCTGTTGGTGCAGTAAAAACAACAGGCAAGACAAGAAAATGGAATTAGGTGATACACTTTAAATAGCGTCTTTCAAGTGGTTACAGTTCAACAGTCTATGAACCTGTAGCAGGGATGGTCTTTAACTCTTCCAGTAAACTAGACAAGTACAACTACTATGTAGGTGATGACTTCTTAACCCCATGCAAACTCGGACTTACTTGAGCAATGGTGGTTTGTGCTAGTCCTGAGGATACCTAGGTCTCCACTGATGATGGGGGAAGTTTTTTGCTTGCACTCCTACTCATGTACAACTACCAAGTAAAAAAATTAAATCTTTAAAGGAGTCATCCGTGAGTGTAAATATTTCATAGAACACTATAAACAGCATTTATATGGAAAAGTAAAAATATTCCACTACCTTCATATGTTTCTTTTCTTTTGTCTCCTTATTCATCTATCATAAGATTCACATTTTGCTGTGAAACTTCCTGCTTGTGGGAGTGTCAGTAGTTCTACAGCATCTTTTTCCTATAAGTCCCAGACTGCATTGCAATCTAGGACAGTTATCACTACTAGACATTGTGCTGACATAAGTGTGTAATCCCCCAGCTCTCTCATGAAAATGATGTTAGTTAGGGTTGTCCTCTGCTCCCATTACTGTAGGTAAGTCCAGGATCCAAAGATAAACAAACAGTTCCCCCTCCCATGTAATAACTCTAATGTTTTAATTAATTCTAATTACTTCTATTCACTTTCAAACTAAGGCTTGCAGTAGTGAATGCAGCCAGATCATTATCTGCCCAGGTCACAACCACACAGGGGGGGGGGCTGAGGGGAGACAGGGTGCTTGCCTGAGTCTGCACAGCAGGACGGGTAGATAATTTCTATTAAATATGACTTACAAAGGTTAATATAATACCGCGGTAAGTCCTCTAGCAAATAAAAAGATAGTCCCGGACAACCCCTTTAAGACCGACAGGTCTCTCTATCCCTCGAAGTTCTTTTAGCTGTACTGGCAGGCTTCAGGATGAGAAGTAAGAGCTTGTTGTGTTTCCCCTCTAGACCAAGGTCCAGGACACGGCTTCTTGGTTACATCTCCATCTTGCCTTGCACTAGTTTTCGAACCAGGAGACCCCCTACCAACTAACTGCATACCTATATATACTCACTGGCCACATCTCACCACAAGGCCACCATCCTTGCGTCACACTGTTACAATGTGGTTAACTCTCCAGTGACTGGCTTCACACTTTCAGCATGACATTGCAGTTTGTGTATTAAACACAGAAACACTGCAATAGCTGGCAGGAACAACAGCTAGACTTTATATTAAAGAATATAGTCCTGTTGTGTACCACATTAGAACTCTCTAGTCTAACATAACACTTTTTTAAGTTGACTTACTTGTGCCCCTAACTGCACCAAAATGTTGGTGCATTTTTTGGTGACTGGTATCACAGGCTAAGCCACGTCCACTATCACTATGTCTAAGACAAGGCCCAGAAGTGTCTACAATCTGAAACATAATAAATGTGGTGTAAAGCATGTAATCCATAATTTTTAGAGCAGATTGTGTCAGAATCCTGTGCAGCTTCCTTGATAAATGTACCCGACTGTATGCTTCATTGCTGGTCTATCCACCACCTACCAGACAGCTACCGTTGAAACCTTACCAAGTGAAATCTAAATGGGGGCTTGTGGACTTCCCGATTATGCTGATTATAATGAGACAATTAAATTGTATTTATCTTGTTGGCAGTCATCTTTCTCCTGTCTATAGGGTGGCTCCAGCTGAGAAGTTACCACTGGAGAATGCTTCTGTGGACCTGGTGACTGCTAGTCTTGCTGTTCATTGGTTTAACCTAGACAAATTTGGGGAGGAAGCAACTCGAGTACTGAAGATAAAAGGATGCCTGGCTGTACATGGGTGTAATCCATCCTCTAAGATTGAATGCCATGAATTGTCCAATGACCTAAATGTTGTATTGTCAGAGGTAACCTATTGTTGAAGATAAGTCAGAAATCATTTATACACATTATTTTGTATACTGCTCATCAGAGAAAATGAGTCCACCTCCATCTATCTCTTTTAATCAATTAATGTCCAGTCTGTTTTGAGCCTTACAGACCAATAAATTATAATTTTCAAGTTTTTTCAACATTGCATTTTAAGAGCCAGAACTTTTTTTTCCTTCAGAGTAGCTGTTTGATGAATTTTTATATAGGAGTTTTTGTACTTTTCAATGGCAGTACTGTGGGGTACAGTATATGGTTTTTAACTTTTTTGTGTATGTAGGTGTGGGGAAAGCACAGGAGATTTCACTTGCAGGAGGAGATTTGCTTGCAGAAAAGTCAGTATATTACAGTATCAGTGAATAAGATTTTAAGAAATCCACTTTTATATCCATCCAGAATTTGCACTTAAATTGATCTGCGATGCAGATTTTAAAATTGCGGCAGAAAAATGTTTGTTGCAGATATGTTTCAAGTTTGCGGATTTTCTCTACTGGCTTTAAAGGGCATCAAAATTTGCAGTAGATCTGCAATTGTTCCATATGTTTCTTTGGAAAAGCTGCAGATGAGCAGTAGAAGTCAGAACTGCAGATTTAAATTAACTATTATTAACTATTATCAATGACATTTTGCAGGCATGGGATACTGTGCATCAGTATTCTGATAAAGTCGCAACTGACCACGAACTTTCTCAGTACCAAAGAATATATGAGGTTATTCCACTACAAGACAAGGAAATGTAAGTTTTTACTTCTTTAATGCCTGCTTCTCTCTTCACGTACATCAGTTTTTAAAAATTCTTGCTTTTGAAAACATCTTCTGAGCTCCCACAATGCATTGCTCTCTGGTTACAGAAAACCAGCAGAAATGTGAAATCCAAATTTTACTCCTCTATGGGAAAGAAAATATCATGTAATGCAAAAATCAGTATCCAAAAGGCTAAGTAGGGATAGGTTCACAAACTGTGAGCCGCCCTCATTGACTATAATGCGCTTCATCAGGTTTTCATCATGTTGCTTTATTTTTTTAAAGTATGTTAATCTTTATAGGAATTTTACAATCCCTGTTGATTCATACACTTCCCTTTTTCCTCTTTCATCATTAGTCAGCATCGCATGGCCATTTATGAAGTCTGTTTGGGTGGTCCTGCAACAGAGAATGTGATGTGCACTAATGTGTTGAAAATCCATGCTCTGTCCTGTGCATGCTGTACTCTTTCTACAAACCTCATCTTTAGTAAAAGCAGTGCAGACTATTTCTTATACTTTATATATTTATCTATTTTGCGCTGAGCTACAGTGTGCACAAAGTTTAGTAGTTTAGAGAGCTTTAAGTTACAGGAGGACTTGTTCCCTCTGCAGTGAGACTGGCAATACTGTGTATGGGCCTTTTTACTGCAACGAGAAAAGAGAAGATCTGTACATGTTAGTCCTTTTACAGAAAGTACTGCAGGAATACGATGCCACTAATCACCATGTAAAAAAACAAACACTGAGGATGGAGAACCAACATGGATGAGATCATTTGCTGAGCCCACTCCATGTGCGGCAGGTGCTTGCTGTTAGATACAGCTGACACCCGCCACTAACAGGGATCAGAACCTAATGAAGGCTTCCATAGCCGACATGATACTGCTTCTGTCATCTTCTGTACTAGAAGCACTATCTTGGCACACTCTTCTGCATTATCTGTATAGGATATACAAGCGATCGATCCCCCTAGTCAAGTACTCTAGCGGGGCTACAAATGTAATTTTTAAAATAAAGTTTTAAAAATAATTTTACAAACAAAAAAGTACATATTATTGGTATCGCTGCATCCTTTCTAATTCCGATGTATTAAAATGTAACATAATTTATCAGATATGCTGGACACTTTAGAAGAAAAAATTCCAAATGGCAAAAGTGTGTGTTGTTTTCATTTTATTTACCAAAAAAATTGGAATAAAAAGTGTTAAATAAGTCGTACATATCCCACAATGGTACCAATAAAACTACAATTCAGTCCGCAAAAAATTTGGCTTCACTCAGGACCACCAATTGAAAATTGAAAAACAAAAAACTACTGGTTACAGAAAATGCCGTTACAACTCAAATCTAAAAAACAGAAAGTCTTAAAAAAAAAAATTAAAAAGCACAAAAACATAACTAAAGCTATAAAAACTTGGTATTCTCAGAATTGTAATGACCTGCAGAATACTGGTAGCATGTCATTTATACCAAGCCGGGAACTTTTCTTTTGGTTTCCCAGTACATGATATGCACGAAAAAACAATCCCTCATCTGACTGTGTAGATGAAAAATAGAAAAGTTATGACTCTAATAAGGTGGGCAGAAAAAACGAAAACCCAAAAATCCAAAAAGTGCTGCGTCATAAAGGGCTAATGCTCTGAATATAGCACAAAGTTTAACCCTTTTCCAACAATTGACATACAGTTATGAAGGGCATCAATTTAAAAACCTATTACCACATACAGTGACATGTCAGATTCAAAAAAGGGGCTCTGTCAGAATGGCAAAAACTGGCTGCAGCAGTAAAGGGTTAAACATTATACATAACTGGATCAGAGTTACATATGAGAGTGGGTTCCATAGAACTAACACTGTTCTGTCACTGTTCTCAAATTAAAAATCTCTTACTTGTTGGTAGTAGGAGGCACTACTTGTTAGACACTTGTCCCTACATATCCGTACATTTATAAAGTATCTTGTTTAAAGGGATCCTGTCAGGGGGTTTATGCTGCCCTACCTAAGAGATGGATGTGACAGGGGAGAGTAACTGAGCTCTGTGATTATATAGGATTGTATAATTTAGTGATGAATTTTTGAGTAAAAAGCAGAGAAAATCTCAAGTAAACTAAAAGTCCTACTGACCTTGAATTCACAGAATCCACTTAACCCCAGCGGCAGGGAGGAAGCCCACAAAAAACAAAAATTCACAGAGAAAGCACTAAAAGGGCTCTACTAAAATATAACTTTTAATAAATCAATTTAAAATATCTATCCACAAACAATTCATAGACTAATATAAGTATTCCACGCTAGATTCAATAATTAGCCAAATACCTTAAGTATCCCTCATTTTATTCAAAACCAGATAATTACCAGCTGATATACATATAAAGAGAAAAGATTATTGTTATTACTCACAGTTAGTTAACCCAAACACAATCGTTCAATGTGTAGTCAAAAAAATACAAATACAAGAATATAATGATTTCCCTTAGCTCACCCAACACTAACACCTCCTTATATAATGGAGTGTCCGTCCCAAAAGGGACGGCCCCATCTGTCGGTGGCTAACCCTATAACTAAACCTGACTCTATAATGAGGAATACAGGAACATAAAGTGCAGTCTCAAAAAGCACACTCTCTTTAAAATTTGAGAAAGCTACCACATCCCGATGCATTTCCCCCTTGCAGGTCCAAGGGGTTCCTCAGGGGATAAAAATGTGACTAAGATGTGCAGCTGACCCATAATGGGGTCCTTCCCAATAAAGATGGATTGGTGAAGCAGCGTTAGAAACTCAAACATATAATGGAGAAGTTAATTCTCCACTCCCTCTCCAAATGCTTACCAATCAAAACCGATCCACATGGTCAAATGGCGTGTAAACACTATTAGTGCGCCGGCGCACGCCGCATCTCTAACGCAGAGCGGCGGTTATATAATTCTACTACCCCGCCGCATGTCGCGTCACTCCCGGAAGTGATTAATCCTAACTTTCGTCCTCAGTTATCCATGCCAGTCCAGGTATATTTTATTTTATTGCACTGGCGCACACCCCATCATAACCGGAGGTGATGTCAGATAATCACTTCCGCCCTAAGTTGTACATGCCAATTAATAGGCGTTTCAATGCGCCAGCGCAGTCAAGGCACATCAAAGATAGTGCCCCTTGCCTACCGAGTCTGCACACAAAGTCCTCAAACCTCTCAAAGTCCAGGCCTCTAAAAATGCAGGCCATATCTACACTACTTCGTTAGAGAGGCACTCAAATCACTCAGGCTTAAAGGCGACCAGTAGCCACATACATAATCACTACCTTTGTGACCACGAAGTCTCACGTTTCTTCAATAATGTCCCAATGGTATACTGTCAGAACTATAGCAACAGCAGCATAAATCCATCAATCCAAACAAATAACAACATTGATATTCATATCAATGTTTTTAAGAGGGAGTGAAGAACTACTACATAACCGGGGTATGAACAGTCATGTTCAGATAACCCCAGGAGGTGTAGATTACCCACATTCAGAAGAATGGGGACGTTACAAAAAAATATCCAAAATAAAGTATCTCATTTAATCCCTTTGGTTGGACCGTTTCCAGCCTTAAAGGGGTTGTCTCGCTACAATGATTGGGTTTTAATTAAAAGATCTTTAAAAAACAAGCAGCTTTGCAATATATGTTCATTACAAATGTCCTACTGATTTTGAGTTAGCCCTGTTAGTATTACTACATCAGCTTCTCAAGTTTCTATAGTAGCAGACCTGTTGATCCTTATCTTACTGGCTGTCAGGTCTGAATGACTCCTCAGTCTTTGAAGACAGGTCGGAGCAGAGAGCCCCTCCCACACAGAATGCTTCTGTAGTGCAGGGAGGGGGGAGGGAGGACTCTGGCGTCTGTGTCCATGCTGCCTGGATTAACCCTGTGTGTGCCTGCTTCCTCCTGCTCTCTACACAGATAGATGTGACAGCAGTGACCCTGTCTGTTACTATAATCATGATATGTCTGTGGAGCTGTAACTATAATAATACTATACAGATCAGGGAGGCTTGTGAACAGTTCATGCTGTGCTGTACTAGGGACACATCCTGAGTAACACTTTGCAGCTTCCCTGCCTCTGTTCTGAGAGGGTTTGTTTGTTGTTGCTGGAGATGTGGAGATATGTAAGCTAAGCAGAGGGTATAGGAACGCTTGCATCCCCTCTGCTATTAGCAATCATAGACCTCTCTAGGCAGGCACACACAGGGTTAACTCTGGCAGCAATCCCCCTGCCCCACCCACCCCCCCAGGATAGAAGTTACAGGCGGATAGCTGCCTGTGTGCTGAGGGGAGGGGGGAAGAGGGAGGAGAAGAGGCAGACAAGCTAGCACGCCCCTCAATTCAACTCCCATTCACAGACAGAGGCTGAAAGCTATTAATGAGACAACTCCTTTAAGGTCCACTCAGTCTCCTTCCTTAAAAGTTTCTTGTCAAGGTCACCTTTTCTCACAGTTTGATGAATTTTTTCAATTGCAGACACCTTAATTTCCGAAAAAACTCCACCATGTCTTAGCCATATATGCTGGGCTAATGGGGTCTCTCATCGATTCCTGATATCTCCTAGATGTTCTCCAAATCTCCTTTTCAGGGGTCTCAGAGTCTTTCCAACATATTAGAGACCACAGGTACATGTTATCAGATATATCACCCCTTCTGAGTCGCAATTTAAGAAGTCACGAATCTGAAATTCTATACCTGTTACTGTACTTTTGAAAATGTTTGATTGGGTCACATATGAACAATATGTACATTTGCCACATCTAAACATCCCAATTGGTTTACGATCAAGCCAGGTCCCTAATCTCCTTGGGGGAATAAAGTGACTATGAACAAGTCTGTCCCTAATCGAACATCTCCGTCTGTATGTAACAAAGGGACGATCCACCAAGGTCTCCTTCAAATCCAGATCAAACTTTAAAACACCCCAATGTCTCCTCAGTATCTTAATTATTTCCATAGATACGTTGTCATAAGGCCCAATGATTTAAAATTTTCCTTCACTAGATTTTTCTCTTACCCTTGGTGTCAGTAATTCCATCCTTTTGCGAGTCACGGCATAATCAAATGCAGATTGCAGAACGGGTATCGGATATCCCCTTTCTATAAACCTTTTCCGGAATTCCCTTGAGTGTCTATAGAAACCTTCAATTTGAGAACAGTTTCTATGCACCCTCAAATTGGCCCCTAAGGATTCCCCATTTTAAACTCATGGGATGATGGCACTCCCATCTCAATAAGTTGTTAGTTCCTGTAGGTTTTCTATAAATAGCCATTTGTAACTGACCCAGGGGGTCCTTCCATAGCTTTAAATTCAAGAAGGAAAGTTCTTTCTCATTAATCTCATAGTGAAGTGTATACCTATGTGGTTATTGTTTTAAGATGTCACAAACTCATTGAATAATTCACTAGACCCTTGGCATAGAATCAGGATGTCATCTATGTACCATCCCCAAAATAATATATGCAATGTGAAATCACTCTTCCCCTCTTTGAACACCAGAGTCTCCTCCCACCAGCCCAGGAACAGATTAGCATATGTGGGAGCACAAGGGCTCCCCATTACTGTGCCCTGAGCTGGTGGTAGAGCCTGGGCCCGAAGGGGAAGAAGTTATGGGTCAAAGTGAATTCAAGCAGTTTCAACACAAAGATGTTGTGGTTCTAATGCTGGGTCCCCCTTGTTTTTAGGAAATGTTGAGTGGCTTTAAAGCCTAGCTCATGATGTATACTGCTGTACAAAGCCTCCACATCTATAGAGGCTAGTTTAACATCAGGATCTAGACTAATATCCTCTATTCTTAGGTCAGAGCTGTCTCTGATGCATGAGGGTAATGCCGTTACAAAATCTCTAAGAATCTTATCCAAATACACCCCAATATTTTGGGTCAACGAATCTATCCCTGAAACTATGGGGCGTCCTTTTAGGGGGTTAAGACCCTTATGAACCTTGGGTAACGAGCTGATGGTTGCAATTTGAGGTTTCTTATGAAGAAGAAACTGAGATTCATTTTTAGATATTTTAGGCCCAGATCAAGCGCCTCTACTACATATCCCTCCAGTTCTTTAACCCCTTAAGGACCCAGCCTGTTTTGACCTTCCTGACACAGCCCTATTTTTGAAATCTGACATGTCAATTTATGTGAGAATAACTTTTTGACACTTTTACCTATTCATGTGATTCAGAGATTGTTTTCTCGTGACACATTGTGCTTTAAGTTAGTAAGAAATTTTATCCATACAATCCTTGTTTGTTTGTGAAAAATATCAAAATTTCATGAAAATTTGGAAAAATTTGCGATTTTGAAAATTGCAAAATTTCTGCGTGCAAGACAGATAATTATTCACCACAAAATAGTTTATAACTAGCATCTACCATATGTCCACTATAGGTTGGCATCATTTTTTAAATGTCTTTTTTTTTTTACGACATTAGAGGGCTTAGAAATTTAGTAGTAATTTCTCACATTTTCAAGAAAATTTGCAATATACATTTTTTTTAGGGACCACTCCAGTTCTGACGTGGCTTTGAGGGGCCTGCATGTTAGATACCCCCATAAGTGACGCCATCTGAGAAACTAGACCCCTTAACGTATTTACAACACTATTTAGGAAGTTTGATAACCCTTCAGATATTTCACAGAAATTAAAGCAAAGTGGAGGTGAAATTTCAAAATTTCACTTTTTTTTTGCAGATTTTCAATATTTATCCATTATTCACTGGAATACGGTAAATGTGACTAGGTAAATGCAACTTAATATCAATTCCCCCAGGTCTGCCGTTTTTAGAGATATCCCATATGTGGCCCTAGTGCATTATTTGGCTCACCCATAAGCCCCAGAATAGGAGGAGCACCTACACTATACTCTGGGATTCATTTTCAATACGATTTATTTAGGCGCCATTTCAGGTTTGGGGACACCCTAAGGTGCTAAAACTTAATAAACACCCCTAAATAGACCGCATATTGGAAACTACACCCCTTAATGAATATATCCAGGGGTGCATTGAGTATATAGACCCCACAGGTGATTCACAAATTTTTTTTAGCATAAGGCTGTGAAAATTAAAAAAAAATTTTTTTTCAATAATCTGCAATTTTAGCTTAAAATGTTTCATATATACAAGGAATCCTGGAAAAAAGAACCCTAAAACTTTGTTAAGCAATTTCTTCCAAGTTCGGCAATACCCTACATGTGGGTGTAAACTGCTGTTTGGGCGCATGGCAGGGCGTATAAGGGAGGGAGCGCTATTTGGCTTTTGGCGCACAGATATTGGTGGGGCCATGTCGCATTTGCAAAGCCCCCAAAGTAGCAGAACAGGCGAAACCTTCCAGAAGTCGCCCCATTTTGGATTCAACACCCATCAGGGATCTCATCTAGGGGTGTACTGTGCATTTTGGATGCACAGGTGTTCCATAGTTTTTTTTTAGCATTGGGCAATGAAAATGGGGGGAAAAACGCAGTTCGGTCATTGTTTTTTGAGTTTAAATTTTACAGCATTCGCCGTGCAGTGTAAATGATGTGATAACTTTACTATGGGGGTCGGTACAATTACAATGATATAGATTTTATATAGTTTTTTCTGTTTTATTACTTTTACACAGTAGAAATACGTCTATAAAAAATTGCGTTTTTATGTTGTCCTATTCTGACAGCCATAACTTTTTTATTTTGCTGTGTGCAGAGCTGTGTATGGGCTTGTTTTTTGTGGGATGAGTTGAAGTTTTTATTGGTACCATTATGGGGTGCATATGATGCTATGTTCATTTATTTTTAGGGCAGGAGCTGCACGGATCGTGCGATCCGTGCGCTGCTGCCGCCGACAGAGACGCAGGAGGAGCGATCTCCTCCTGCGTCTCTCTTAGTTATTGCGACCCGATCGTCGCGATAATTAAGGGGTTAACCGCCCCCCCCCCCCCCCCGGAGCGATCCGGGGTCGGGGCCGACGCTGCGGGATGTCAGCTGTAATATACAGCTGACACCCCGCGCCGATCGCGCGAACTCTGCTTTAGAGTTCGCGCGATCCTCAGGACGTATCCATACGTCCAGGTGCGTGAACCCCCAAACGACCTGGACGTATGGATACGTCTAAGGTCGTTAAGGGGTTAAGATACATCTCCATACGATCTCTTTTAAGGATGGCATAGTTCTCTCTATTGTTCAGGAGATCCTGACAAATCCCTACATACTGCTCCTGATCCATGATTACAAGGTTACCCCCCTTATCGGAGGGCTTAAAGGGGTTGTCTCATTACATCGATTCATCTTACCTCAGTCAGTTTTTCCAGTTTCATTTAATTGATTTCAGGGTCGCGTTTACTGGCTTTTACTGGCTTCTACTGGCCTGCAGTGATGAGCTGCTGAGGACACCAGGTCTGTAGCCATAGCTACCAGTGCTGGCAGCCTATCAGGATAGATCAGGCAGGTCTGTAGTTATAGTGACCAGTGCTGGCAGCCTATCAGGAGAGATCAAATAGGTCTGTAGCTATAGCGCCCAGCGCTGGCAGCCTATCAGGACAGATCAAACAGGTCTGTAGCTATAGCGACCAGTGCTAGCAGCCTATCAGGAGAGATCAAACAGGTCTGTAGCTATAGTGACCTGAGGAGCCAATGCAACCCATAAAAGAGGGAATATCTAGGAATAGGTAGGACACTGTTAATGGACATATATTGCAAAGTGACTTGTTTTTGCAAGATCTTTAACATAAAAAGCAATCCTTGTGGTGAGACAACCCCTTTAATCACAATACATGTGTCCTGTTCTAACCTCACCAATGTTCTTATCTCCCTTGAACTAAGATTTTTTCTATCTATCCGATATTCACTCAGACCCTTCTTTTCTAGGGTCTCTAAATCCTTTTCGACCAGACCCAAAAATATGTAAATTTCAGGTGTAAAATTAGAGGAAGGCATTCGATTGCTTTTCACTTTAATATCAGTGTATGAGCCAATATCCTTAGTGTCATCATTTTCTTCTAACAGATCTGTTAAAATTCTTACTCCTTCTAAGTCTGATCACTCAATACCCAAGGTCTCACACATCTGTGTCTCTTCTGCTTTAAAATATTTATACCATTGTATTTATATTTTTTTTACTACAAATATTGGACGATTGTGTTTGCGTCAACTAACTGTGAGTAATAACAATAATCTTTTCTCTTTAGGCTATGTTCACACGGCTTATTTTGGGACGGATTTCAGCCCGTATTTTGCGCTGTACTGCGTGAATTACGGGTGAAATCCGTCCCAGTCATTACGGTAATCCAAAGTTCTCATAGAGAACTATGGATTCCGTCTCCTCTCCCCGCTTCCGAAATATGGCGAGCAGGGAGAAAGTGACATGTCAATTATCACGGCGGTATACGCAACGTGGATAATGAATGTCTATGGGGCCGACGGGCTGCCGCCCCCCCCCCCAGCCCCTTCTGCCGAGCACACGGCGTAATTGTGGGCGAAATCCGTCCCACAATTACGCCGTGAATAAGGCGTGTGACCATAGCCTAATATGTATATCAGCTGGTAATTATCTGGTTTTGAATAATGTGAGGGATACTTAAGGTATTTGTCTAATTATTGAATCTAGCGTGGAATACTCATATTAGTTTATGAATTGTTTGTGGATAGATATTTTAAATTGATTTATTAAAAGTTATATTTTAGTAGGGCCCTTTAAGTGCTTCCTATTGACCTTGCCCACGTGTACTGGTTCACAATTTGCTCTGTACGCACACTGATGCAGGGAATGCTGTCGATTACACTTTTCAGTTTTTAGAATTTGAAAAAGTACGTATCATTTTCTTTACATTTCACAAATACTTGCTACTTTGTGTTGCTCTATCACATAAAATATCAATAAAATACATATAAGTTTGTGGCTGGAATGTTTAAAAATGAGGAACAGTTAGTGCCGCCATCAGAAATTTCATGGCCTCATACAGTTGAGGCGTCTGGGGCCCTATCAACCCCGCCCTCTGCCAACAGCTGGGGTCCAGGGGGTGCTTCAGAGCGGCCCCACACAGCTGGGACCGGGGGGCTTCAGAGGAGCCCCACACATCTCAGAGGCTAGTATCACAAAGTGTGGGGCCCGCACTCTGATGCACATCTGCTCTCAATACATTAACATAGCTACAGCAGATTCTCACACTTACTGCACAGCCTGTGATAGGAGTCGGCCCCTCCACTCTCTGCCAGCAGGATGCCAGACAATGTGAATCACTGAATCCCCGCCCCCAGGCAGAGAGAGGAGGGTTCGGCTCTGGTCACAGGCTGCGCAGGAGAAATAAGTGTGAGACACTGTTGTAGCTATGTTAATGTACTGTTCATCAAAGCGCAGGCCCCCCCTCTCTCCACCCTCTGAGGAGTGCAGGCACCAGCAGACAGTCAGCAGCATAGCGCAGGCCCATGTTCCGGCTCTGACTAGCAGCCTGCAGGAGGCCCCCTTGTTTCACGTTTTCATCAGACCCCGTACAGCAGTACCCCCAGTACTGCCTTTACATTGGACCTGGGAACAGTTCAAGGGATATGAAGACTTTTGCAACCCACTGTATATAATTAACATATGTTTATCTCCCTTCTTACAGAATCACAAATATACCGGTCAAAATACAAATGACAATTCCTGAAATTATACAATTTATCCAGTCAAGTTATGCGTGTCATTTATTAAGAGAGAAAGATGTGGAAAAAGAACAACAACTTTTCTTACAGACTAAAAACAGGTGCAGTATAAGATGTTTTGGAGACTTTGTTTATAGTATTTCATTCATCAGCATTAATTTGCCTGCCTATCCCATTTTAGTTATTTCATTTTCTTTAAGAGGACTGACATAGGAAAATCACATGTTTAGCTTTACTGAAAAATATGTGAAATCACACTATTGCACTATATACTGTAAATATACATTGGGGCACATTTACTATTACAATTGTGAGTGAGCCTCTTTGTTCAGGGATTGGGGTGCCGGGTTATTAAAGAATTCTGTAAGCTTCCTGGGTTTAGGATTTCGTTTTGAGGTTCCACCCATTGGAATCGACAAGATGGAGAGGTAGCGCGAGTCCGGAGGATGGTAGAAGAGACAAGGAGTTTCTGAATGAAATTGTGCCACCGAGGACGAAAAATATGAGATTTCACACTATTGCACTATATACTGTAAATATACATTGGGGCACATTTACTATTACAATTGTGCTAGAATACTAAAGTAAGACAACTAATAGTGCAAAGTTAAACACAAGTGTCTAAACCTGGGGTAGATGTATCAACAACACTACAATAAATCTGACACATTTTTAGACTGTCTAATCTAAGTTTATACTGCCTGAGTATTAATAAATCTGCCCCATTGAATATTTCAGATTTCTAGTTCCTTAAAGTTACAATGTGAACTAAACAGATACAAAAATCTGTATGTGTACACTGACTAAATTCTGGGACTGTACTGTTCACAGAATTTTATTTAATCACAGTAGACAATGGAAAAATAGACTGGCATGCACTGTAGTAATTGCGGAAAATGTATTAAGAGGCGAAAGCCTATTCGTAAGCAGCCTCTTTATGCTTCACAAACGATATTTATATTTATCTATGAATTCGTGAAAATTGTATCTGAAATCTATAAAAATTTCTGGTGAATATTATATGAAATCTGTTAGGCCATGGGACACCACACCCAGAAACAATGCAGGAAACCGCTACAATATCCACCGCTGATGAGTTTAAAAAATCTTGATGCTTTATTAATTCTTCATTAAAAAATACAAGTATAGACAAGCCAATGAAACACCCATGCATGGAGGAGCGTATACTAATGACGGCTTATGGGAAAAAACAGCTGACGCGTTTCGAAAGAAACCTTTCTTAGTCGTAGCTACACTACAAATGGCATACGATGCTAAAATGGCCCCCGAGAGAGAGTCACGTGATTTGACTCCTCCCACAACATTGAATCCTTAAAACTTTATATAAATTTATACAAAGAAACAAAAAAAAAAAAAACAACAAACAAGTAGAAAAAAAAAAAACACAACAAACAAAGAGAAAAAAAAAAAAGGAAAGGGAGGGGGGAAACATCCTATGGCATTATAATAACATGAGAAAACCTAATAATAATAATACATAATGTCTTGTTTAATATTTAAGCCAGCTGGAACCCTCGTATTAAGTTCGAAAATCCAGCGAGATTCCCTACTCAATAATTTACGGGTCAAATCCCCACCCCGCAATGAATGCGTCACCTTCTCTATTCCCAGGAAAGAGAAAGCACTTGTGTTTCCACCATGGATTTCAGAAAAATGTTTGGACACCATAGAGATGCCAATGGTGTTACTACATTTATGGGAATCAGATAGGTGACGCCTTATTCGAACCTTCAGGGGACAGGTGGTACAACCCACGTATTGTACTTTACACATATCACAGTTGACAATATACACAACGAATTTACTATTGCAGTTAATAAACCTATTGATATTGTAAACTTTCCCAGTTGAAAGTGATGAGAATTGATTAGAATTATGGCAATGTTCGCATGCTGTACATCTTTGTGGCCACATTTGTAAAAACCCTTACTGCTCAACCAGGTGCCTCTCTCAGATACACCAGAAGTAAAAAGACTCGGTGAGAGAATGGATCCCAATGTGGGTGCCCTTCTAGAAATATATCTAACATTGGTGCTCAACATTGTTTGAAGTTCTTCCGATATCCGGAGTAAAGGTAAATGTCTCCTGACTATAGCTGTAATTTTGTTGAATTGTGGACTATATGTAGTACAAAAAGTGACACCATTGGTGTGGGAAGTCCTACTCTGATGAGAGGGTTTCTCCATGAGTAAATCTTTCCTATTTGTATTCATAATTCTGTGTTCAGCAACGTGGAGATCTAATTCTTTATAGCCTCTAAAGCCCAACTTCTGTTTAGCTTCAAATAATTGTGAAACAAACTCATCGTTACTCGTACAGTTTCTGCGCAATCTCACAAATTCGCCGTATGGAATGTTTTTCGTCACATGTCTAGGGTGGCATGAATTGGCCAGAAGGATGGTATTCCTGGCCATTCTCTTTTCTATAGGGAAGAACTTGTACCCCATTGCCATGAACTCCTTGGAGAGTAACATCCAAAAAGTTCATTTTCTCCTTTCCATATGTGTATGTGAATTGCAAATTATACGGATTGGTGTTAATGTATTGAAAGAACAATGACAGGGTATGAAGGTCTCCCCCCCAGACCAGGAGCAGGTCATCTATATAACGGCCAAACCACCTGATCTGGGGGAGAAAAGGATTGTCTGAAGAAAAGATGTAATCCTCCTCCCAGATGGCCATGTAAATATTGGCCAGGGAAGGGGAGAATCTGGCTCCCATCGGGGCTCCCCTTCTCTGTAAATAAACCACACCATCAAAGGAAAAAAAATTATGTCCAAGAAGGTATTTGGTAACATCCACTATGTATTGACATTTCTCTACAGAATAATTGCTATGCGAGATTAAAAACCTATACAATGCTTTTAATGCCAGGTCATGCGGTATACAGGGATAGAGTCCCACAACATCGCAAGATACCCAAGTAAATGAGTTTTCCCATTTAAATTGTTCTATATTAGAAATTAACCTTTTGGTGTCCCTAATGTAGCCTGGAATAGAGACTACTAAATGTTGTAACTGGCTATCTAGCCATTGGCTCAGGCGCTCATTAAGAGACCCAATCCCTGATACTCTCGGGCGAAAGGCAGGGGGAAGCCAATTTTGGCAATGAATGAAAAATAGCCATGATTGGCTTCTTCACAAACATTCTCTCAGCCAAATCTTCTGGAAAAATATTTAAGGAAACTCCCTCATTTAAAATTTTTTCTAGAATATCCCTGAATTCTCTGGTGGGATCTTGTTCCAAGATAGAATATGTGTCCTCATCCTGTAAGATTTTTAAGTTTTCCCGTTTATAGAGACCGGAGTTTAAAACAACTACGGCTCCACCCTTGTCCGCTGCGCCGAATAGTTAAATCTTTATTATTAGTTAACTCTTTTATTGCCCTTTTTTCTGCATCCGAAATGTTAGAATTGTAGTGATGTTTTTTACGGCATTTGTCCTGAAGTTTCAGGAGATCCCTCTCCACCCTGTTTTGAAATAAATCTAAATTTGTAGGTCTAGAGTGAATGGGGTAGAAATCTGGATTACTAAAATATGGGTTAGATTGTGCAATAATAGAATCTCCCTCCTCCCCCATTTCAGCCTCTGACCTAAATGACCGCAAAGTACTGACTGCATACAATTCCTCAAATGAAAAACCTGGGTCTCTCTCTGGGGATGC
This sequence comes from Phyllomedusa bahiana, assembly GCA_025379985.1. Taxonomy (NCBI): domain Eukaryota; kingdom Metazoa; phylum Chordata; class Amphibia; order Anura; family Hylidae; genus Phyllomedusa; species Phyllomedusa bahiana. Next base: position 30,422 of record JAODAL010013610.1, on the reverse strand, counting down.
CTGTGGTTCTATAGATCCAGAACTACTTGTTCTATATCCCTGGGAAAAAGCTGATTAATTTTATCAAAATGATTTTTTAGAGTAATTGCTCTTGCAAACTTATTTACATCTAGGATGGTGTAATAAAAGTATTGGCATGCAAGAAACCGCAAAGTTAGTTTCTCTGACATGGACATGTCTCGTGAATACTCACTTTCCAACACTTCGGAGGAGTCAGAGCCAGAACAATCCTCATCAGCTGTAGGCGGGAGAGCTGCAATGGAGATCTCAGAGAATTCTTCAGAAAATAATTCAACAGGAACAAGACCAAAAAAGGGACGAGGAGGGCAGGCAAAAAGCACTGCAAAAGGCAGAGACCCCCGGTTCCAGAGGGACACTCGAGGGAACAGCAAGTGATTAACCTTTCAGGTTATATCCTTACATCTGAACAAATATCTGTTTTGTCCAGAGGTCTAAATTTTGCTCCCACCAACCAATTTAAAGTTTGAAATGGGGGAGGAGGGAGATTCTATTATTGCACAATCTAACCCATATTTTAGTAATCCAGATTTCTACCCCATTCACTCTAGACCTACAAATTTAGATTTATTTCAAGAAAGGGTGGAGAGGGATCTCCTGAAACTTCAGGACAAATGCCGTAAAAAACATCACTACAATTCTAACATTTCGGATGCAGAAAAAAGGGCAATAAAAGAGTTAACTAATAATAAAGATTTAACCATTCGGGCAGCGGACAAGGGTGGAGCCGTAGTTGTTTTAAACTCCGGTCTCTATAAACGGGAAAACTTAAAAATCTTACAGGATGAGGACACATATTCTATCTTGGAACAAGATCCCACCAGAGAATTCAGGGATATTCTAGAAAAAATTTTAAATGAGGGAGTTTCCTTAAATATTTTTCCAGAAGATTTGGCTGAGAGAATGTTTGTGAAGAAGCCAATCATGGCTATTTTTCATTCATTGCCAAAATTGCACAAGGGAAGCTTCCCCCCTGCCTTTCGCCCGATAGTATCAGGGATTGGGTCTCTTAATGAGCGCCTGAGCCAATGGCTAGATAGCCAGTTACAACATTTAGTAGTCTCTATTCCAGGCTACATTAGGGACACCAAAAGGTTAATTTCTAATATAGAACAATTTAAATGGGAAAACTCATTTACTTGGGTATCTTGCGATGTTGTGGGACTCTATCCCTGTATACCGCATGACCTGGCATTAAAAGCATTGTATAGGTTTTTAATCTCGCATAGCAATTATTCTGTAGAGAAATGTCAATACATAGTGGATGTTACCAAATACCTTCTTGGACATAATTTTTTTTCCTTTGATGGTGTGGTTTATTTACAGAGAAGGGGAGCCCCGATGGGAGCCAGATTCTCCCCTTCCCTGGCCAATATTTACATGGCCATCTGGGAGGAGGATTACATCTTTTCTTCAGACAATCCTTTTCTCCCCCAGATCAGGTGGTTTGGCCGTTATATAGATGACCTGCTCCTGGTCTGGGGGGGAGACCTTCATACCCTGTCATTGTTCTTTCAATACATTAACACCAATCCGTATAATTTGCAATTCACATACACATATGGAAAGGAGAAAATGAACTTTTTGGATGTTACTCTCCAAGGAGTTCATGGCAATGGGGTACAAGTTCTTCCCTATAGAAAAGATATGGCCAGGAATACCATCCTTCTGGCCAATTCATGCCACCCTAGACATGTGACGAAAAACATTCCATACGGCGAATTTGTGAGATTGCGCAGAAACTGTACGAGTAACGATGAGTTTGTTTCACAATTATTTGAAGCTAAACAGAAGTTGGGCTTTAGAGGCTATAAAGAATTAGATCTCCACGTTGCTGAACACAGAATTATGAATACAAATAGGAAAGATTTACTCATGGAGAAACCCTCTCATCAGAGTAGGACTTCCCACACCAATGGTGTCACTTTTTGTACTACATATAGTCCACAATTCAACAAAATTACAGCTATAGTCAGGAGACATTTACCTTTACTCCGGATATCGGAAGAACTTCAAACAATGTTGAGCACCAATGTTAGATATATTTCTAGAAGGGCACCCACATTGGGATCCATTCTCTCACCGAGTCTTTTTACTTCTGGTGTATCTGAGAGAGGCACCTGGTTGAGCAGTAAGGGTTTTTACAAATGTGGCCACAAAAGATGTACAGCATGCGAACATTGCCATAATTCCAATTCAATTCTCATCACTTTCAACTGGGAAAGTTTACAATATCAATAGGTTTATTAACTGCAATAGTAAATTCGTTGTGTATATTGTCAACTGTGATATGTGTAAAGTACAATACGTGGGTTGTACCACCTGTCCCCTGAAGGTTCGAATAAGGCGTCACCTATCTGATTCCCATAAATGTAGTAACACCATTGGCATCTCTATGGTGTCCAAACATTTTTCTGAAATCCATGGTGGAAACACAAGTGCTTTCTCTTTCCTGGGAATAGAGAAGGTGACGCATTCATTGCGGGGCGGGGATTTGACCCGTAAATTATTGAGTAGGGAATCTCGCTGGATTTTCGAACTTAATACGAGGGTTCCAGCTGGCTTAAATATAAACAAGACATTATGTTTATTATTTGGTTTTCTCATTTTATTATAATGCAATTGGTTGTTTCCCCCCCTCCATTTCCTTTTTTTCTCTTTGTTTGTTGTGTTTTTTTTTTTTTTTTTTTCTCCTTGTTTGTTGTTTTTTTTTTTTGTTTTTTTTTTGTTCTTTTGTATAAATTTATATAAAGTTTTAAGTATTCTATGTTGTGGGAGGAGTCAAATCACGTGACTCTCTCTCTGGGGCCATTTTAGATTCGTTTGCCATTTGTAGTGTAGCTACGACTAAGAAAGGTTTCTTTCGAAACGAGTCATCTGTTTTTCCCATAAGCCGTCATTAGTACGGCTCTCCATGCATGGGTGTTTCATTGGCTTGTCTATACTTGTATTTTTTTAATGGTGAATTAATAAAGCATCAAGATTTTTTAAACTCATCAGCGGTGGATATTGTAGCGGTTTCCTGCATTCTTTCTGCATGTCTGTGAACCACTGGCCGGTGGCTACAACCAGCTCTATCCTACACGCGAGCATTATGTTTAAGAGGTGAGCGGACTTATTTATATATATTTTTTCCATGGGACACCACACCCACTCCATTCACTTTTTAAAAACAGAACAATTTTGAGGGTGTATGAAGAGCAAAAAAGTCACAAATTTTGAGCAAAACGGGTCATTAAAAAAAATTCCCTTGTGTGGTTCTTTGACAGGCTGGTATAAAAAAATATTTTCTAAGTGGCAATTTCCACTTCAAGAAACCAGATATTTCAGAGCCAGGTCCCAAGTACTAACATAGGATCGCTAGACTGCCATCACTGAAGCACAATAAGCTGGTCAAAGTCCAAAGAAACCATTGTAATAGATAACGTCTAAATGAGACACAGTTGGGGGGGTGACACTTGGGTTGACCACAACTTTTATTGAGCATCCTGCCGTTCTCACATATGCACTTGTTTAAGAGAAGAGAAAATATACCTCCACATAAGTGTCAACAGCATGCTTAGAAACTGTTGCTGCAAAAGAATAGAAAGGCCTGCCTCATGCCTGTACTACAGCTTCCCCTTAACGACTGCCCGACGACTATTGGCGTCGGCCGTTGCAGTTCGTTCATCTGCAGCAACGCTTTTTGGCGTCGCTGCAGACATCGGGGCTTGCGGCGCCCATCACCGAAGCAAAGCTTATAATAGGGCTATACTTTACAGTACTGTTCCCAGCACAGTTCTTGCAAGCGCCAGGGAGTGGTGTAAACCTCTGCTCCCTGGAGCTTAACCCTTTGATTGCCGTGGTTCGTGACCCCAGCGTAATCAAAGGGCTTTCCCCTGCTCTGTCGGGTGATCGGGACTCCAGTAAACCAACAGAGCCCAGGGAATAGCTGCACAGTCAGCCCTGGGACCTAGAGTAGCCCCAGGGCTGTCTGTGTAAGAAGCCAGCGATCAGGGCAGACTGTGTGCTGCCCTGAACGCTGCCTGTGTCAAACTGACACAGATTATAATGTATTTGCATGAATGAATATGCAAATACATTATTAAGTGTAAAAAAAATGTATCAACAGTTATCCCTTCATGGAATTTAAAAAGAAAAAGTAAAAAAAATAAAAAAGGGGAGAAAAATAGAATAAATAATAAAATAAAAATACATATTTAATAAAAAAATAATTGTGCATACATTACACACAAAAAAAAAACTACACAATTAAGGTGTCTACACAACTGTAATAACCTGTAGAATTACTGTAACAAGTTAATAAGTGTAACATTTGAATGGTGTAAAAAAAATATTTAAAAATTCTGCAATAATGTGTAAGTGAACTTAAACTATTCCCCAAAAAGTACAACTTCTCTGGATTACAATAAGGCCTCATACAATTGCGTCATTGAAAAAATAAAAAAGTTACGACTACTAAAGAGGCAAAAACTAAAAAAAATGTGGTGGTCATTAAGTACTTTTTAGGCATTCGACTTAAGGGGTTAAGGATTGTTCACTTGAGCAATCCAATAAGCATCTTGCCATAATTAAAGGTACATTTATATGTTATTAAAGAGGTTGTCCCACTTCATAAATTGATGGCATATCGCTAGGATATCCCATCAATGTCAGACAAGTGCAGATCCCACCTCTGGGAGCCCTGAAATCTCTCAGTTCGACCACTTGGATGTACTTGGGACTTTCCCATTTGAATAAAAGGGAGTTTGGATCAGAGAGGTTTCAGTTCTCTTTCTGGAGATCGGTGTGGGTCCCAGAGATGACATTGATGGCATACCATATAGATATACCATCAATATCTGAAGGGGCAAATTCCCTTTAAATAAATGACACCTAATTGTTATATGTATGCTGGGTTCATCAAAAAAGTAATGCAGAAAACACAAGTCAAGAACGTACCATTTTCTTAAAAAAATGTAAGCGTTTTTAGGTTAAATCAGATGTTATTGGAGATTTTAAAATACTATTACAGCATACAGTAAGTACAGAATCATGGATGAAAAACAATGGGTAAATATAAGATTCAGGTATCAAGCACATCAGAGACTGAAGAGAGTCCAAGGAAAGTACCTATTTAATGAGATAAACAAAAGCTTCTAAGCTGTAACAGTTTAATACGCAGATATATTTAAACAAAAGACATAATTTGGGAAAAATAAGGTGGAAGAAATATGAGGAATGGAGAGAAAAGGAAATGAAGAAAACAATTGTAACATCAATGGAAAAGTTCTGCTAATGGAGTGTAAGAAGCCAACTAGGACTGAAACCCATCAGGTTCCTTGCACATCAACCATGGCTGCCATTTGCTACAATATAGGGAGGAGTTATCTACCAATGCTCTTAGTTCCTCTATATACATAATATAGGTTAAGCATTTGAAAATGGCTACAAGAGGGTGTCCAGATGGTTTCCAGTGAGCAACAATGGTTTGGCAAACGGCAGCTAAGAAATGATGAAGAAGTTCCTTCTTCACCAAAGAAGCCAGATCTGGAATCAGGAAGGGAAGTGCCTCTATGGGGTGTATGTGACATTAGCTAGAGAGAATGTATAAAAAAGGGAGAAAGCTTTAATCCAGAAATTATGAATGTTGGGACATTTTTACCAGACAAGAAAATAAGAGCTTGTTGACGCGTTGCATTGCCAGCAAATGTCAGAAGAAGATAGATAGATTTTATGTAAAATGTTTGGGGTTTTGTACCTCTATGAAAGCACCTAATAGTTCTTTTCTTGTGTACCAGAAATGGAAGGTTTTGGATAAATTCATAGATATTGACCGGAAAATAATGGGTGACCAAAATCATGTTCCATTAAATTTGGAAGTTTGGTATTGAGTCACCAGTCAGTCCATCCCTCAAGATCCCACAGACTAAAGAGACTATTTTGGTGGGGTATTCTCTGTGAGTGCACAACATTGCCAAAGGGATATGGCTTCTATGCAACTGGTCATTCGGTGTTAACAACTGATAAGAGCTAATCAATTGGTGATAGAGCAACTAGAAATTGCTGGGAGGATGATAAGGGGTTAAATCAGCTAGAGATTTAACTTGAAGCTTTGACAAGGGAAATGATTAAAGGTTTATTCAAACTTGCTGGAAAATTAAGGTTTCCAAAACTCGAGTCTAGAGAAGAGGTTGAAATTATCAAAATAACAATCAAAAGCTAACATTGTGGATAAAAGGAAAGAGCCAGGCTTCATTTCAAATCTGTTAGAGGGGGCCACCCACAGTACCAAAGTAGGAGGGAGAGACAAAAACTGTGATTCCAAATAGAACCATCTTTTGATGCCTGCACCATGGAAAAGATCTACAATGCATATATTAGGAGCAACAGCATGATTTGACTAGAAGTTGAGTAAACTCTCGCTACCATCTTCTTTACTTTTCATGAGGACGAGGGACTTAAAGGGGTTTTCTCACCATACTGTTTTACAGAGTTACTAAAATTACTAAGGGTGACATGTTTGAACGGGCTTTACGCCTGTTTTCTGGCTTATCCTGCGCCTCACTGGCCCGAATCCGCTGTCGGACGCAGGGATGCGATGTTAGGTGCAGCGTTCGCCACTTTCGGCTGCGCCTCACATGAAGGGGCGGGCAATGGGCATGATGTGGGCGCGGCGTAGGCGTTCTGGGGCGGGACGCGGCGTGCTCGAAAACTCTGAGGCATGTACGATCGCGAGTTGGCAAAGTGCAGTGCAATGCAGCGCTCGTCAGCTCCGACAAGCAGACCTAGTTGATTCCGGTCTAAATGCTCCGGCGGAGGCGAAGTGAACCGAGAACGGAACATGAGAGGAAACATAGAAGATCGCAAAAGAAATCTCGGCCGTGCGACATGGAGTGTGATTCCAAAAAATCGCCTTTATAAAGGCGTAAAACATTTTAAGAAAAAGAGCTCAAATCTTCAAAACAAATAAAAACAAAAAAAAATTGACTTTCCAAAAATCTAGAACGGCGCAACATCAGGAATTAGGATATTGGAAATTGCCAGGAAATACAGTAATTCAAATTCTGTAAGCTATTCTCATTGGTCGGCATAAACCAGCCAATCAGAATAGGAGTGACAGTGAACCATTAAAACCTATGGAGAAGAATTGACCAATCAAAATCAAAGGCGGGACAGTTCAAAATACAGTAAAAAGGCAGAAAAGAGCTGATTGGTTAAGCTAGCGGGGGCTTGGCTAGCTCAGCCAATCAAAATAGGAGCGACAGAGACCCATTAAAACCTATGGAGAAGAATTGACCAATCAAATTCAAAGGCAGGACAGTTCAAAATACAGTAAAAAGGCAGAAAAGAGCTGATTGGTTAAGCTAGCGGGGCTTGGCTAGCTCAGCCAATCAAAATAGGAGCGACAGAGACCCATTAAAACCTATGGAGAAGAATTGACCAATCAAATTCAAAGGCAGGACAGTTCAAAATACAGTAAAAAGGCAGAAAAGAGCTGATTGGTTAAGCTAGTGGTGGCTTGGCTAGCTCAGCCAATCAGAATAGGAGCGACAGGGACCCATTGAAATCTATGGAGAAGACTTGACCAATCAAAATCAAAGGCAGGACAGTTCAAAATACAGTAAAAATGCAGAAAAGAACTGATTGGTTGAACTAGCGGGGGCTTGGCTATTCCGGCCAATCAGAGCGCGAGCTACTTGTCCCATTGTAGTCTATGGAGAGATCGGGGCGATGAAAACTCGGCGCTCAGCGCCGTGCCGCACGGAGTATGATAAAAAAAAAATCATTTTTATTAAGTGTAAAATATTCTCTGAAAAAGAGCCGAAACCTTCTATAAATATAAATCAATTAAATCCCGACCAACGCATTTGTCACCGAGACCGGCGCTATATAAGGAATTGGGATATAGAGAATTGCCGGGAAATACAGTAATTCAAATTGTTTAAGCTCTTCTCATTGGTCGGCAGAAACCAGCCATTCAGAATAGGAGCGACAGCGGCCCATTCTAACCTATGGAGGAGTATTGACCAATCAGAATAGGAGCGACAGGGACCCATTATAACCTATGGAGAAATATTGACCAATCATATTCCAAGGCAGGACAGTTCAAAATACAGTAAAAAGGCAGAAAAGAGCTGATTGGTTGAGCTAGCGGGGGCTTAGCTATCCCGGCCAATCAGAGCACGAGCTACTTTCTCATAGAGTACTATGGGGAAAAGACATTCAGAGCCAGCTCTGTTTGTGATTGGCTAAGTTAAAAGAGGCGTGGTTATTTGGACCAATGGGAGAGCGAGCTACGCTCTTATGGGTTTTCTAATGCAATCTGGAACAAAACTGTACATGGCCGAAATCAAATGATAAGACTCCCGAAGTTGTCCCGATGTGTATATAAAATGAATAATAATATAGGGGTAAAGAAAAAAATATATTAATTCAATAAAATCATGTTTATTTCTTTATTTTCGTTGCACCCATACTATTGATCCTTGGCTAACGAAAATAAAGAAATAAAAATGATTTTATTGAACTAATATTTTTTTCTTTACCCCCATATTATTGATAATTTTATATACACATCGGGACAACTTCGGGAGTCTTATTTGATTTCGGCCATGTACAGTTTTATTCCAGATTGCATTAGAAAACCCATAAGAGCGTCGCTCGCTCTCCCATTGGTCCAAATAACCGCGCCTCTTTTAAGTTAGCCAATCACAAACATAGCTCACTCTGCATTTCTTTTCCCCATAGAACTCTATGAGAAAGTAGCTCGCGCTCTGATTAACCGGGATAGCCAAGCCCCCGCTAGCTCAACCAATCAGCTCTTTTCTGCATTTTTACTTTTTTTTTTTTTTTAACTGTCCCGCCTTTGAATATGATTGGTCAATATTTCTCCATAGGTTATAATGGGTCCCTGTCGCTCCTATTCTGATTGGTCAATACTCCTCCATAGGTTAGAATGGGCCACTGTCGCTCCTATTCTGATTGGCTTGTTTATGCCGACCAATGAAAATAGCTTACAGAATTTGAATTACTGTATTTCCCGGCAATTTTCAATATCCAAATTCCCGATGTAGCGCCGTTCTTGATTTTTGGAAAGTGATTTTATTTATTTATTTTTTAAGTAGGTTTGAGCTCTTTTTCAGAGAATGTTTGACGCCTTTTATAAAGGCGATTTTTTGATTCATATTCCATGACGCACGGACATCCTTAATGATTTCTCGCTGTTTTCCAGCCTGTCTCGAATCGGAATACATGTTAGGCGCAGTCCCGCACAGCGCCTAAGTCCCGCACTGCGCCCCACACACTGGCGAGGCTCGGTGGACTTTTCACCCCATGTATGAGCGCACCTCCTCGGACGGCGAATATTTGGCGCAGTCCCGCACTGCGCCTAGGTCCCCGCACTGCGCCCCACACACTGGTGAGGCGCGGCGGACTTTACACGGCATGTATGATCGCACTACCTCGGGCGGCGAATCTTAGACGCAGTCCCGCACTGCGCCTCACACACTGTTGAGGCGCGGCGGACTTTACACCGCATGTATGAACGCACCTCGGCCTCGACATACATGAGGCGCAAAGTTCGCCGGAAAACTAGCGGAAACGTGCGCTCCGACGTGGCGAGAATCATACATGTCGCCCTAAGAGTCCCAAATAATTCAAACTCTAGATATTTTGTACAAAAGCACAGTAAGAAAGGTTACACAAACCAGGAAATCATCAGCATACAAAGCTATGTTGTGGAAACCAAAATGCCATGAAAAGTACTTAATGACCAGCACATATTTTTAGTTTTTGCTTCCTTGCGTTTCAACAGTCATACATTTTTTATTTTTTCAAAGACGCAGTTGTATGAGACCATGTTTTATTCTGAACAATTTGTACTTTTTGGGGGAATAGTTTAAATTCACTTATAAATTATTGCAGAATTATTTTTTTTTTACATTTTAAAAAAAAAAGTTTTGCATTTTTTTTTACACCATTCACATTTCACATTTAATAACTTGTTAGATTAATTCTACAGTTTATCATGGTCACGTGGATACCTAGTATGTGTAGGGGTTTTTGTGTATATATAATGTATGCGCAATTATTTTTTATTAAATGTTTATTTTTATTTTATTATTTATTTTATTTATTTGTTTCTACATTTTATGTTTTTTACCTTTTTTTTTAAATCTCATGAAGGGTACATTTTGTATTTTACACTTTTTTTTCATATAAGCTAATACATTATAATTTGTGTCAGTTTGACGCAGGCAGCGATCAGGGCAGCACACAGTGTGCCCTGATCACTGGCTTCTTACACAGACAGCCGTGGGGCTACTCTAGGTCCCCCTGTCTGACTGTGCAGCCATTCCTCAGGCTCTTTGGGTCACTGGGAGTCCCAATCATGGGACAGAGCAGGGGAAGGCCCTTTGATTGTGCTGTGGTCAGTAACCACGGCAATCAAAGAGTTACTTGCTGGGGAGCCGAGGTTTCCCCCAGTACCCGGCGCTTGCAGAGGCTGCACTGGGAACAGGGCTGTGAAGTACAGCCCTGTTCTCAATGCTGCTGCGGCGCAGGTCGTTCATCTGTAGCGACGTCTTTTGGCATTGCTGCAGACATCGGGGTTTGCGGTGCCCGTCAAAAGTTGACGGGCGGTTGTTAAGGGGTTAAAGGGGTTGTTCAGTCCAAATAAAAAATAAATAAAAAGCTCCTGGTGCCCGACTGGAAAGAAAAAAAAGTTTACTTGCCTTCCTCTGTTCCTCCATTCCAGCACTGGGTCTCTGTGGCCTTCTGTTTATTGTGTTCTTCTTCTGAATGGCAACATCTCTGCTGCAGCTGCTGATTACCTGCGTATATCACTGTTCAAATCGGTTCACTTTTGAACGGTGATTTAAATGAATGGCATTGCATATTATGGCACAAAAATATTTGTGTTTGCACATTGTCATTATGCCCTTCTGCACTGTATAAACAATGCAGAAGGGTGTTTAAAGATGGCGGTTTTATCAAAATAGGAGTCATTGCGGTGATGGAAGCCTGCACAAGGCTTCCAGCTGTCATGTTATCCAATTGGCATCCCACAATCTTGCCACGGGGGTACTAATCGTATTGAGGTACTGTTCATAGTTTCTCATTAATTTAGATGCCGCAATTGCCATAGCTGTTACTGGCGGATGTCAGCTGCAATTAGCAGCCGGCACCCACCTCCTATACTGAGTAATACCACTACATAGAACCTTTAACGGCATTGTGACTTAAATTTATTCATGGTCTTAGGGTTAAACATTTTCCTTTTAAAAAAAAAAAAAACATTTTTTATGTCTCATGTCAAAGCGTACTTTTTTTTTCAAGTTTTTTAAATTTTTAAAACCCCTTTCCCACTTTGGGACTTCATACGCCCAGGGGAAAATGTGACTCCCCAAATGGATATGCATACCCCGCGATCGCGGGGGCTTGGGGGCGACCCGCGCACGACCGCATGGAACCACTTTAAAACCCCAAGACATTAGGCTCGAAACGTTTTTGATTGCGTTGATTTTAAAAAACTTGTTTTTAAGTTTTTTCCAAATAAAATTGGTTTTTTTCTATAATACCTTTTTGGTTTCCTCTCTGGCAAGTGCCGGAAGATTTTACAAACATTTCATTTCCCAAAAAGCCGTTACCCCGACGGCTACTTCCCGACACTGCAATTCCAATGCGGACACCATTGAAGGGGTCCTTTAACTTTTTCCTTTTTTCTTTTTGTTTTCCACTTTAAATTACCCTGACCATGCCCCATCCCCCCGCCGGGTTTAACGCTTTTTTACCGCCCCTATGGCGCAATAATAAAGCCCAGAAAGGGGGGAGTAGGCTCCCTCTGCCACAATGGGAGGCAACGGCGGAGATGCCCTCGCCTGCTCTTCCCGGGGACTCCCCCATGCTTTCTAAAGATCGGGTTTTTTTTTTTTTGTGACGTCACCATGCCCGCAATCATTGTATGGTGACTTTATTTCCTGGTACCTTCACACATAACTAGTGCACGGGTCTCAATTCAAACACAATCAACGATTGATTCCCCATTGGGTTTTTGCTGTTAAAAACCCCACTGGGAAAAAAAGTAAAAAAATTTAAAAAGAAAAAAAAAAATAAAAAATAAAACACAACACAAAAAAAAAGAAAAACCTACATCCCTTTTTTCCCTTTAAAAACCAATCGCCCCAAAAAAGACAAAAATAAAAAAGTACCCATTTTGGGGGTACGCCGCGTGCAAACGACCCACCCAAAAAAATTGGGTCATGTTATTCCCTACGGGAACCTGTAAAAAACAAGAAAAAAAAAAACAGTCACGAATGTATTTTTGTACACCCCCACCAAAAAGGGAATAAAAAGCAAATTTAAAATCATAAAAGCCTTTTACCAATTAAAACGTCTTCATCCCGCAAAAAAAAGCCTTAAACCCTGGGGTTAGGGAAAAAATTAAAAATTTTAGGCTCTCAGAAGACAGCGATGCATAAATATTTTTTAACAAAATAAAAAACACTTTATTTTTTTTTTAAGGCTTAAAAATTTAAAAAAAACTATTTAAAAGGGGATCACCGTAATCAATAGACCCAGGAGAAACTAACTGGTCAGGATTATGCACCGGGACGCTTTTAAAAAAAATAAAAAAAAAAAATACTGGGGTTTTCAGTTTTTTTTCCCCCGCCTTAAAAAGGGATTAAAACTGACAAAAAAGTCTTGCCCCCCCAAAAATGTACCAAAAAAAAAATTTCACCACCCACAAAAAACAACCCCACACAGCCCTTTACCCGAAAAATAAAAGTTTGGCTCCAGCAGGCGATGCCAAAACATATTTTTTTTTTAAATAAAAGTGTTTTTTTGGGAAAAAAAACGTAAAACATAAAAAAAATTACAAATTGGGTTCGTGAATCGTTCACCTGCTGATAATTTTCTACTTTCATTTTTAACGCACGGTGACCGTTAAAAAATAAAAAAAAAAACACTACCAAAATGCGTATTTTTTTTCCAAAAATGCCCACAAAAATTTTAATAAAAAGGAAAAAGGGCAACCCCCCCTTGGTACTAATAAAAACTAACCCCCCACAAAAAATAAGCCCAAAATCACTCCTATAAAAAAACTGAAAACTTATGGCTATCAAACGGGACAACATAAAAACGAATTTTTTTATAACCTTTTCTATTGGAAAAAAGTAATAAAACTAAAAAAACTTAAAATCAAATTTCATTGCAATTGTCCCCCCCCCATAGTAAAGAAATCCTGTCTTTGTACAGCACGGGCAACCTTAAAATTAACCCAAAAAACAATGGGGAATTGCTTTTTTCCCCTCATTTTTATAGCCTAATCAAAAAAAAAAATTTTTGGAAACATGCCCCCCAAAAATTACAAAACCTCCTAGAAGACTATGGGGGTTTGCTGAACCAAAAGGGGGTATTCTGGGAATTTTCACCTTTGGGTACTTTGGGAAAACGGGTTAAAGCGACGCTCCAAAAAAAATTTTCCGCTCCAAAACCAAAAAAACACTCCCTCCCTTAACCCCCCATGCGCCCAAACACTTTACCCCACATGTAGGGTTTTTTCCGAATTTGGAAAAATTTTTGCGTAAAAAAGTTTTGGATCTTTTTTACCAGACCCTTGTAAAAAAAAACATTTTCGCTAAAATTCAGATTATTGGGAAAAAAAAAAAATTTTTTTTTCTTTTTCCACCCCAAACGCAAAAATTTTTGTGAAAACCCTTGGGTCATTGCCACTACCCCCCCTGGAATTTCCCTTTAAGGGGTGTAGTTTTCAATGGGGTTTTTTAAGTTTTTTAAGTTTTATTAAGTTTTTACCCTTTTGGGTGTCCACAAACCAAAATGGCCTAAATAAAATGAAAAAAAAAAACCCCAATTCCATGGGTCCCTCCTATTCGGGGCCAAATAAGCACTAGGGCCCATACGGGATATCTCTGAAAACGGCACAATCGGGGGAAAAAATTTTAAATTAAATTTCCCTGATCAGAGTTACCGTATCTTGTGAAAAAATTATAAAAATTTTAAAATCTCAAAAAAAGTAAAATTTTTAAATTTCACTTCCATTTTGTTTTAATCCTTAAACACCTAATTTTAATAAATCCAAATGCGGTTTTGAATACTTAATGGTGTATTTCTTAGATGAGTCATTTTGGGGTATTAAAAACTATTGGTAAATCAAATCACTTAAAACTGGGAAACGGTTTTTTCCCAAAAAAGGGTTATTCAAATTTTTTTTGAAAATTTAAAAATTTAACTACTAAATTTCAAGCCCCCTAAGTCGGAAAAAAAAAAAAAAAGACATTCAAAAAAATTATGCCAAACTACAGCAGACAATGTGATCTAGTTTAAACATTTTGAGTGGAAAAAACTATCGTTTACATGCAAAAATTTTTTTAATTTTTAAATGGTAAAATTTTTAAAATTTTCACAAAAATTTTATATTTTTCACAAATAAACAAGCATTTTTTTGGACCAAATTTCTTTTATCTTAAAGACAATTGTCACAAAAACAACTCTGAATCACAAGGAAAGGTTAAATGTCAAAAATTTTCTCACATAAAGTACACATGACAGATTTCAAAAATGGGGCTCTGTCAGAGAGGCCAAAACTGACTCCGGCGGTAAGGGGTTAATAAGTAGTAGAAAATACATGTCATTTATACCTCATGGGAAATTAAAAAACAAAAAACAAATGCTAAAACTTAAACTGGTACACAAAAACAACCAACTGCAAAACTGTGCCAAATTTTATTAAAAACCATATGTGGTCTTATGGATGCTGTTTTGAAGCCGCTTTACCTGCATATCAATAATTACATGTGAATGTAGCTTGACTTTAATGCGAGGCACATAGGTTCAATATTTTAATAACCTATTGCAACTATCATATGTATCGTATGTTTAAAGGGATTATCTCACCATGCAGTTTCAAACTCGCACTTCCTGGTTGGGCTATGGGTGGGTCTATAGCAGTGATTGGCATATCGGCTCTGCTATTCCTAGCTATGCCTACTAAAGTAAAATGACTGCAGAAAATGTAAAATCTGTAGTACACAAGACTACAGAGCTCCAAAGAGTAAACATGTGTACTTACTTAAACAAGAAAGCTTTGTAACCAGAGATTACACACAGCAGGAATGACACGACCATGGACGGACAGCAGATTCCAGCTAACCAGATAAGAGAGAGGAGAGAAAGATGGTTGGTAACCAAGAGAAATTTGAGTGCAAGTTTTTCATCTCCTCAACAAAGCAAAAGAGCAATGTATTTGATTAGTCTTCATTTACCTTTCCCTTTCATTGTAGTGAGGAATCCCCTTTAAAAATGAATGTAATGGTGAATAGGCTACATCAAAAGATGTATATTTTTACCTTGATTTAGGATTCATTCAATTCCTTTCTTCTTTCTCATTTGACATTGGGCATGGAGGGACTAGGCTGCATGCCATTAAATGCCCAGCAAGTATGGGCATATGGTCTGTTACAAAAGGACGTGTGCACGATACTTACTAAGTGTTGGAAGGTTGCCTTACCAACTGCCCTATCCAGTGTACAACAGCATCTGTTCTTGTCTGATGTCCACCTTCAATGTCAAGAATTAAAGGAAACAGTGAGACAAATTTATCAATATCGTTTAATATTTAGACAGTGTATAATTAGACTTGCACAATATACAGCAATGAGGAGCGGTGGAGTCTCTGCATGATCCTTCTTAAAATCAGCGTACTTTATTATTCCATTAAAATATACACAAACTAAGAAGCATAGCAGGAATACTAAGTTGCTTGGTGATGCGCTTACACGTTTCTGGTCACACTGACCCTTGATCACAGTAGATGCTGTGATCTTACCGCTCCTCATTGCTGTATATTGTGCATATTTGAAGATGTGGCTGGCAACTTATAGTCCTGGAATCCATAAACAAAAAGGAAAAGGGACACGCACTTCCTTGTGTAATACAAACCTTTTTGAGTTATGTGTATCAGAAGCAGAACTCTTCAGAAAGCTTCCAATGAACTGGAATCATGCTAACTCCTTTACTGCCGAATTTCAGTACTTGTCATACTGAACTTTGAGAATTTTCTAAAAGTTCTCAATGGCCCTATTAAATTTAAACTTCCACAGATTTCAGCCATTTGTACAATTTTATGTGCCAAATAAAGAGATGTTTTTGTATTGGCAAATCCACATCTATCACCTTAGAAAGTTTGATAAGCATATAACAGTCTTACAACTTTATTGTTACAGATGCCAAGAGATACTTGGAGAAAAGTTTGATTCTGAGAAGCTGAATATAACCATACAACATTACTGTGTCCTTGCTTGCAAAAACTAAGATGGATCTCTGCTGAATTAATATATACAAAATCAATTTGTAACTGGCATGAGTAATAGCAACAATGTCATTTAGACAAGAGAATCATCCTTTAAATTTTTAGATGGGGTCTTCTTCCCATTTAATACAACGTTAACATTATAATAAGAAACAATGATGGTTAAATGATTAAAGGGGTTTTTTTTACCAAGAAGTGATTTCCTCACCTAACAGGCTGAACTGTCCTCTCGAGCCTTGAAAAAAGGGGCTTGGGTTTCTGTGTTTTAAAAAAACAAGTTTCCGCCTACATGGATGTCAGCACACTACTCCCATGCATACAAACCCGAGGATGATATTTAGTCCCTCAGAGTTGAGCAAACATTGTTTGGCTAAACCACAGAAGATAACTGTGTTTTGCACAAGCTCAACAGTTTTTGTTTTCTCATTCTTATCTGCTCATAGAGAAGATAAGAATCCAAGCAGGCAGCGTTTAGGAACTGCTGCAAGGGGGGAGGGAGGAGGGTAGAGCCGGGAGGGTCTGCATGTGTACTCAGATAATTACATTACAACCAGCAGATTCTCTATACAGCAACACCAGTCTTGTGTTCACCCCCATCCCTCATGTGCCCTGACATCAAGAAGAAGTACAAACAATTCAATTGCACCAGATCAGCACCATGTCGTAGCTAAGTGTAAACATCAGGAAACTAAGGGCATCTAAGCAATGCTGCAGCTCTCAGAGGCTACACTTTTTTTAATCACATGTATTTAGAAAAGTGATTAAACACCCATTTTGGAGGATCCCACGTCAACATTAGATCATGGCAAAACCCCTTTAAGCTAACAGATGAAGCCAGGAGAGGCACAGAGTCTGCTACAGATACAGAGCAGGGAGATCAGTTAGTTTTGCATTGAGAAGTGCATGTGTGTTAAAGGCACAGGCCTTTAAAGTATGTATTAAAATAAAAAGTAACATCCATCCTAAATCTATCATGGAGAACCTTAAAAATCCCCTGCCATGGGTACCAAGAGAACTTGCCAAGCTACTGCTACATATTATATACGATGACATAAGATATCACTCATCTATTATACTGTTACAAGGGTTGTCCTACATTTTCAGAGAGTGCAGTAAAATATAATAAAATACCAGTAGTCCCTTCTTTGGGTGTTGACTTACCTCTCTATCTCTGCTAGCATGTGATTGCTGAGGCCAGTGATTGGCTGTATGGTTACATAAGCTATGCATGTGATATCACTGATGGGAGATTGGTGAGGAACACTAGAGCTCCGGTGGTTGCATTAGTGAATACCAGTTGTTTTTGTTTTTTTACAGCCTACGTCGCAGCTACAGTATGGTTTGTGAAAATGTCAGACAACCCTTTAAAGTAACGAAACTAGTAAATGCATAGGGTTCTTCACCTTATCAAATGAAGAATACTACTGTTGACTAACATTAACCACTGTACTGCTTGTATTGTTGTCTGTTTTGGAAATGAAATAAATATCAAATTATTTGCACTACTCTCAGTTTTTCTGTAATGAATTTCATAACCCAAGATAATGGTAACTATACATAAATCAAATTATAAAGATTATAATTAAAAGTTATATGGGAAGAATTGTACTACAGCCCTGAAATGTGGCAGTTTAGCACAATATATAAACTTGAGGAATGCGTAAATGTATGAAAGTCCTCTATGGAGAGGGTTGGATTAAAGTGTTGCTCTGTAGTGGTTTCCCTGCGATACATTGGATATCTAACCAGGTGAGGCATTTATGCAATTGTAATTATGAGTATGTATAAGCAACATTTATGTTTACAAGCTTATGTGCAATGACCAAGAACAATACAGTTCGAAACGTGTAAGCGCCTTCTGTTTGTCTGGAGGGTTGTTCCTGACTTTTTATGGATATAAAGAAACAAGAGTTTTCATATTTTTTCATGAAAATTCATCTTGCTAGATGCCCTGTATTCTTCTGGATATAACATACTTTATAGAGTGCTCTGTGCAAGATCCTTCAGCTGCTATTGAAGAGTCGGATGAGCTGGCTATATGTATCGTTGTTGGAAGCTCTGCAAGACACTTATGGCTTGTCCCAACGGAACGGGTTATTGGTCAGTTTTTCAGACGCTTTGCGGTTTTACAAATCATCTGAAAACCGACATGCAACGCTCTACAATAGACTTTAATATAAAATCCGTACAGAAGTCCCCACTGCACGGATTTTCCACCAGACGGTTTTTTACACCGCCGAAGTTCCGAAAAACTTTGAACATGTTCATTCTTCTGCCCAGTTTTTGAAGATGAACATGTGGGTGTGTAGGGGGACGGCTTGAATCTGCAAACGGCGGACAAAAGCCGCCCTCCTGCATGACAAAAAAAGACTAAATAATGGTCGCGAAATCCGACCGGTGTTTGGTCTTTGCCGTATAAACGTACCCTTAGGCTGTGTCTACACTGCATAGCTTTAAGATCGTATTTTTGGTGCTGCAAATACAATCGTTCGTATGGCCTCATAGACTAGAATAAAAAAGACGAGCTGTAGTCTCCACAGCTCGTCTTTTCTCCGCTCGTCTTCTGGCTCCGGCGTATTATACAATATGTTGTATAAAACACCGGCAATTTTAGTTTTCTTGGCGTCTTCGCATACAATACTATTGGCCTACGGCAAAAAAAATGAGAAGCAACCACGGTTTTTTGCACAGAATGTGACAAAAACCGCGGTCCTGCATCGTTTTTTGTCCAATGCAGTGTAGACATAGTCTTAGGTTGGATAAGAAGGCCTGAAACCCCCTTAGCCAACCAATATCCTACTCTACACTAATGTGGAGCAAAAACCCTGAAACGTCTCTGGAGATGCATAGGTCATTTGGTTCTTACCCCATCCACATTGTATTTGGATAATTTGTAATTTGAGGAACCCTACATTCAACAGCTAGTGCTGCTGCAGAGTGCTAGCTCATTTCCCATGATGCTTTTTGAATACATTTATATTTCAGTGGAGCAACTACTTTTGTGTAAGTCTCAACACACTGATGTGGTGCTCTCCCTAATGTTACCTGTTTCGACGTTCATTAGCAGGCACTGTTTATTCACCAAGTCTGGGTTTATTCTTCAGACTGTTAGATAGAGAAATGTGATTCATCACACCAGAGAACACATTTCCACTGCTCCAGAGTCGAGTGACTGCACCATCCCAACCAAATCTTGCCATTACATGTGGTGGGCTAAGGTTTGTGTGTAACTGATCAATCATGAAAACACATTTTATCAAGGTCCCTACACACAGTTATTCTGCTGGTGTCACTTCCGGAGGCAAATTGAAAGACTTAAATAAGACTATGAACTAATGATAGGCGTTTCAGCACTTAGTAGCCCTGCTCTGTTACTTTGAATGGTCAAGAGCATCGTGTCTAAGCTGTTGTTACTCATACACATTTAAACTTCTCAATAATTGCTCTTATGACTAGGACAAATAAGGAGGGTGAAAACAAGGATGATTGTGAACAGTGCAAGACTCACTGCAGACTGTATGTGTATTTCATATAAGGGCTTGTCCCCACACAGGGCCGTGACTATGCATAGGCAGAGGTAGGCGATCGCCTAGAGCGCCCTACCTCTGCCTGTCACTAGGGGGCGCAGTTAGTGCTGTTACATAATACTGATTCCCACACTGATAAGCTACGTGCCGCAGCTGCTCGGGTTACTAATCAGCAGCTAATGAGAGTTGACCTTTTGCACTGGCTGCTGCCATCCCCCGTCTACACTCACTGCCCCTCCTCTGCTGTGTGGGGCCGTCTTCTGCGGAGCACCACAGTAAGGAGGCGCCTCATACCTCCAGCTGCAGTCACTGTGACCGGGCGGGAGCTCCTCAGACAAGAGACAGCCGTCAGGAAGACAGATCAGAGCTGCAGAGACCAGCATTAGTAAGAGCCTGCACAGCCCCATCCTGTTACAGTCCTCCTGCTCCCTGCTGTGAAGTGGAGTGTAAAACTGTCAGTGATTTTCTGTGAGGTGGGAGGAGATATAAGAACAGGGGTGATGTGGATAAAGTGTGGGAGAAAGGTCTCCAGAGTGGGGGAGGTGGGTAATAGTGTGGGGGAGGTGGGTAATTAATTGTGCGAGGGGAGGTGGGTAATATTGTGAGGAGAGGTGGGTAATAGTGTGAGGGAGGTGGGTAATATTGTGAGGAGAGGTGGGTAATAGTGTGTGGGGGAGTGGGTAATATTGTGGGGGGGGTTGGTAATAGGTAGGCGGAGTGGGTAAAATTTGGGGGGATGTGGATAAATAGTGTGAGGAAGGTGGGTAATAGTGTGAGGGGAGGTGGGTAATAGTGTGGGGGAGGGGTGTAATGGTGTGAGGGAGAGGTGTAATGGTGTGAGGAAGGTGGGTAATAGTGTGAGGAAGGTGGGTAATAGTGTGAGGGGAGGTGGGTAATAGTGTGAGGGGAGGTGGGTAATAGTGCGAGGGGAGGTGGGTAATAGTGCGAGGGGAGGTTGGTAATGGTGTGAGGGAGGTGGGTAATAGTGCGGGGGGAGGTGGGTAATAGTGCGAGGGGAGGTGGGTAATAGTGTGGGGGAGAGGTGTAATGGTGTGAGGGAGGTGGGTAATAGTGTGGGGGAGGGGTGTAATGGTGTGAGGGAGGTGAGTAATGGTGTGAGGGAGGTGGGTAATAGTGCAAGGGAGATGGGTAATAGTGTGAGGGGAGGTGGGTAATAGTGTGGGGGAGGGGTGTAATGGTGTGAGGGAGGTGAGTAATAGTGTGAGGAAGGTGGGTAATAGTGTGAGGAAGGTGGGTAATAGTGTGGGGGAGGTGGGTAATAGTGTGAGGGGAGGTGAGTAATAGTGTGAGGGAAGGTGCGTAATAGTGTGGGGGGAGGTGGGTAATAGTGTGGGGAGGTGGGTAATAGTGTGGGGGGAGGGGGGTAATAG
This sequence comes from Phyllomedusa bahiana, assembly GCA_025379985.1. Taxonomy (NCBI): domain Eukaryota; kingdom Metazoa; phylum Chordata; class Amphibia; order Anura; family Hylidae; genus Phyllomedusa; species Phyllomedusa bahiana. The sequence continues at coordinate 9,174 of JAODAL010013610.1, read as the reverse complement.
TGTGGGGGGAGGTGGGTAATAGTGTGAGGGAGAGGGGTAATAGTGTGAGGGGAGGTGGATAATAGTGTGGGGGAGTGGGTACTAGTGTGGGGGAGGTGGGGTAATAGTGTCGGGGATGGTGGTAAATAGTGAAGGAATGGGTAATAGTGTGAGGGGAGGTGGGTAATAGTGTGGGGGAGGGGTGTAATGGTGTGAGGGAGGTGGGTAATAGTGTGAGGAAGGTGGGTAATAGTGTGGGGGGAGGTGGGTAATAGTGTGAGGGGAGGGGGGTAATAGTGCGAGGGAGGTGGGTAATAGTGTGAGGGGAGGTGGGTAATAGTGGGAGGTGGGTAATAGTGTGTGGGGAGGTGGGTAATAGTGTGAGGGAGGTGGGTAATAGTGTGGGGGGAGGTGGGTAATAGTGTGGGGGGAGGTGGGTAATAGTGTGAGGGAGAGGGGTAATAGTGTGGGGGGAGGTGGGTAATAGTGTGGGGGGAGGTGGGTAATAGTGTGGGGGGAGGTGGGTAATAGTGTGAGGGGAGGGGGTAATAGTGTGAGGGGAGAGTGGTAATAGTGTGGGGGCGGGTGGGTAATAGTGTGAGGGCAGGAGGGTAATAGTGTGGGGGGGAGGGTAATAGTGTGAAATGTGGGTAATAGTGTGAGGGAGGTGGGTAATAGTGTGTGGTGAGGTGAGTAATGGGTGAGGGAGATGGTAATAGTTGTGAGAATGTGGGTAATAGTGTGAGAAGGAGGGGGGAAGATATGTTCAGAGTGGGTTATAATGAGGGTAGGGTGTGCTCAGTGTGTGGGAAGGGAATTATTTGGAAGAGTCATCTATAGAAAATTGTCTCTATAGCTATTTGTATGCATTTTTTCATGCAACACATATTCTATATAAAAACATCCTAGTAACGGCACTGTTTTGTTGTTTTTTTCCTATTCCACCTAGCTGGGGAAGGTGCAGGCGGTTAGGGCTGAGGGATTAGAAATTTTTAATGGAAGTGGGGGGGCACTATTTGGCCTTACATTCCTAGTCACCCCAATACCTAGTCCCGTGCCCATCCCCCCGGCACGGGTTTGTGCGGACGTTTCTTCAGGTGCCGGTTGCTGTGTGCTCTATCGAAAACCCGTACAGCCGTCCCCCCACTGCACGGGTTTATTCTGGTCCGGCGAGTTTTTCCGCCCGCGGGCCGCCCGAAAAAGATTATGAACAAGTCACATTCTCCGTCCAGTTTCGGACGGAATATGTCCATGTCAATGGAAAGGGGGAGGGCTTTTCTCCGCTCCGGGACATGCCCTAAGTTGTCTTGGACTATAAAAAAATATACAGTCGAGTCACATTATTTTGACGACTTCCTACTTTTGAGATCAGCAGTGAATAAAACAAGTCATGTGTTGTGAGCTTGATTGGTGGGTACATGTGTTTGATAGGCCGTCTACGCACACGTTTCTGTTATGGATAAAAGGGGCAATTTATCAAAGTTGCAAAAAGTGACAGGTCTTTTGAGCTAAGGGAGGCAGTATTTCTGAAAATGTGCAGTTTGTGAGCTTAACATTTGCCAACTGTGAGTGAAAATATGGTTTGTTATTTAGAAATAGCGTCATTGGGAATTGGGAAGTGTCATTGATGTGAGAGATAAATCATGGACAGACAGACCAGAGTAGGGCAGCTCACTGCAGGGCCGGGACAAGGCAATTTTGGGTGGCCCCTAGGCAGTAACAGCCATTGGCGCCCCCCCCCCCCCCACTCCCCCAAAAATGCCTCCCCACACAAATTCCCCCCCCCCCCTCTCACCCCCTTGCCAGGTCCTGTCACTAATTTTCTGCATATTCCCACATAGCACCAGTCCATCTCCTCAGCAGTCGATGCACAATGTGAAAATCATCCCTGGACAAATTTAGCTTTTCAAAATCGCTCCCTCCATAAGACCGTGTAATAGCCCTAAAATAACAGTCACATAAATAATCCACCGTATACATGTGAGCAAATCTACCTGTGACTAATGATTGTTAACTAAAAACACTCTACAAAACCAAGACCAAAACTATTACTACTTCAGGATCAAATAATCCTGCCAGACCCTGACCAAACGCGACCGCCAACAATGTGGACCATCAGCTGTACACAGGCTCTGATTACCTATACCACCGCCATACAGTGACCAGATAGAGGTAAAGACCAGTGTACACAGACGCTGAGGACTGTATATTGACTCCATAAAGTGACCATAAATGGAAAATACTATTGTATGTAGGTTCCTCTGCAGAAATATACACCACCGTCCACTTTATTATGTACACCTGTCCAATGCTCGTTAAACTTAATTTCAAACCGCCAATCACATGGCTGCACCTCCATTGCATATTAGGCATGAGACATGGTCAAGACAATCTCCTGCAGTTTCAAACCGAGCATCATGTATGGGAAGAAAGGAGATTTCATGCCTTTGAACGTGACATGGATGTTGGTGTCCAGAAGTGCTTGTCAAAGTATATTCAGAAACTGCTGATCTCCTGGGAATTTTCACGCACAACCAACCTCTAGGGTTTACAGAGAATGGTCCCTGAAAAAGAAAAAACCAATCCCAGTGAGCGGCAGTCCTGTGGTGCGGAAATGCTTGTTGATGCCAGAGGTCAAAGAGAATGGTCAGACTGGTTCGATGTGATAGAAAGGCAAACAGTGACTCAAATAGCCACCCTTACAACCAAGGTAGGCAAAAGAGCATCTCTGAACTCACAGTACGGCGAACTTTGAGGCAGATGGCTACCGCAGCAGAAATACCACACCGGGCCACTCCCTTTCAGCTAAGAACAGGAACTGAGCTCCAAATTGCCCAAGCTCATCGAAATTTGGACAAGTAGAAGATTGGAAAAACGTTGCCTGTCTGAGGATTCCCGATTTCTGCGGCACATTCGATGGTAGGTTCAGAATATGTTGTGTCCAACTAACATGAAAGCAAGGATCCACCTGCCTTGTATCAACGGTTCAGGCTGGTGGGGTGTGTCATGGGTGGGGAATATTTTCTTGGCACGCTTTGGGCCTGGTCCCAATTGAGCATCGTTGCAACACCTTGGGAATCTATGCCCGAAAAATTTGAGCAGTTCTAAAGGAAAAAGGGGGTCCAACCCGTTCAGCATGGTGTCCCTAATAAAGGGGCCCGGTGAGAATATTTACACTACAGTTTTTTAGTGACTCAAAAAGGGACTCTTTTCTGACAGCGTCGTTCACTTTCCCTTTTCTTCTCCATCGGTTCACCCCTTCATGCTGATTGCTCCCCGGCCATACTCGTCCCGGGAATTGGACACAAAATTTTAAATCCTCACATTTCATAACTCCTTAATTATAGGTATATAATTCCCCTCAGTTAGACAGGTATATAGATATGCCCTCTCGTCAGGCGGGGTATTGTATATTGTCCCCTTAGACAGGTAGGTATATAAAATAGGGTCACTCTCGGGCAGGTATAAAAAATTAGGGTCACTCTCGGCAGGTATATAGACATGGGTCACTCTCGGGAGGTATATAGATAAGGGGCACCAGGGGAAATTTTAGAATGGGTCACTCCAGGCGGGGTAATTGATATAGGGGCCTCAGGCAGGTAATAGGGGCATCAGGCGGTTATATAGCTTGGGGGCTCAGGCAGGTATATGGGGGCACACAGGCAGTATACTGTTGGAGCTCAGACAGGTATTAGCTGGGGGCCAAGACGGGCATAGGGGGGGCTCAGGCAGGCTATAGGGCCAGGGGGGCGTAAAGGGGCCACAGGCAGGCGTTGGGGGCTCAGACAGGCGAATGGGGCCACAGGCAGGCAATGGGGGCCACAGGCAGGCGTATGGGGCTCGGCAGGCGTAGGGGGCCACGGGCAGGCATATGGGGGCCACGGGCAGCGAGGGGGGGCCAGGCAGTGTATTGGGAGCCACCCCCGGCGAAATGGGGCCACGGGCAGGCGTAGGGGTCACAGGGGGTATAGGGGCCACAGGGGGTGGTGCCAACAGGCGTAAGGGGCCACAGGCAGGGTAAGGGGCCACACGGGCGTGTGGGGGCCAAGGCAGGCGAAGGGGGCTCGGCAGGCGATAGGGGACAGGCAGGCTGGGGTCGCCACGGGAAGTGTATGGGGCTCACGCAGGCGTAGGGGGCCCCGGGCGGGGGGATGGGGCTCGGGCAGGCGTAGGGGGCCACACAGGCGTATGGGGGGCTCAGGCAGGTATAGGGGCCACGGGCGGGCAAAAAAAAAAACTTTATACTTCCCTTTACCTCTTCCCAGCCGCGCGCCCTCTTCGGTCCTTTTTTACCGGCCTGCCCCTCCGGACCCCTTTGGGCGCCCACCTGTGCCGCTTCGTCTGAGGGGGGCACGGCGCGGACATCACGCGAGCTGTGCTGAGCCGCACGGGGCCGCAGCGGGCCTCAGGCTAGAGGACCCGGCGGGCCCCCTGCGTCGCCCTGCGGCCACCGGAGGGTCCCGCGATCCTTGGGAGCGGGTCCACACTCTCTCGGGGCAGGGGCGCTCGCTCCTTCCGCAGAACGGGCAAAAAGACCGCCCGCCTTCAGGCCCACGGCAGCGGCCTGAGCCTGGGGAGGTTTTGGGGGGGGCCCGCCTGCGCCCCCTTAGGGATAGGCAAGGGAGGCGCCCTAGGCATCGCCTACCTCTGCCTACCCGTCGTCCCGCCTCTGGCTCACTGCCAAAGTGAGCCAATGGGCTACCCAATGTGTGTCTAAAACAATGGTTCATAGAACTCTACTGTGCATGGAGCTCCAAAACATACCGATTATCAATGCTTCTCTGCTAATAAAGTTGCTTTGGCAGAAAAGGCTTACATTTTCACAGCAGTATCAAAATTTGACCTCCATTCATTGGCAAAGGGTTGTCTTCTCCAGTGAGTCACATTCTCTGCCTCATAGAATGGCTAGACATGTCAGATGGGACACTGTACAGAACAAACACCCTGCAACCATTACTGGAAGAACACAAGCTGGTGGTGGCAGCATTATGTTCTGGTAATGTATTTGTGGCATTCTGTGGACCCATTCATCAACATGGAAAGCAGCCTTAATGAGTAGGGTATGAATCCACCTTTGTACAACATGTTCACCCATACATGCGAATTATCTTCCATGGGGCAGATGAAATCTTCCAGACAATGCGACATGTCACACAACTAGAAATGTCCCACATTATTGACAAAAAAAATGCCCCAAAATCAACAAGCAAAACAGAAGTAATAATGGAATACTCCCAGAGCATATACCTTACAAAAAAGAAAAAAAGAGGAGCTTAATCCACCACCAAATAAAACCAAAATCCTTTATTCAATAATATAAAAATCTCATAACATTACAAAAGACAAAATCCCATAGTTAAATACAAAGAGGCGCATGCCAATAAAAAAGAGTGTACAAAAAATATAGTAATAAATAAAGTGTAGAAGGTCACATATATAGGGACAGTTATCAATGTATAAATTTCTATAATAGATGCCTGTTACCCATAAATAGTTAAATCCAGACCAATACACCAATGTATATCAATCATATTTAAATCAAGTTAAGATAAAAGTAAATTACCCATATTTCAATGTAGCCCGTATACCATAGTTGCCAACTTGTGAAAATGAAAAAGCAGGAGATTTCAGTGGGCGGCGCGCGTAGCGTGGCGCGGTAAAAATTTGCATGGACACGCCCATCTTTCGGTATGCCACGCCCCTTCAAAAAGCCACACCCACTCCACCTAACTGCATAACGGCTTTGGAAGAAAGCCAGGTAGATGCCCTAATAGCCAGGTAGTAACCCCCCATAAGCAGATAGTGCCCCTTACAGGCAGGTAGATGCCCCCTTGTAGCCAAGTAGATGCCCCCTCTGTAGCCAGGTAGGTGCCCCCCCTTTGTTAGCCAGGTAGGTGCCCCCCTTTGTTAGCCAGGTAGGTGCCCCCATTGTTGCCAGGTAGTGCCCCCATTGTTTGCCAGGTAGTGGCCCCTCTGTTGCCAGGTAGTGCCCCATTGTTGCCAGGTAGATGCCCCCTCTGTTGCCAGGTAGATGCCCCCTCTGTTGCCAGGTAGATGTCCCCTCTGTTGCCAGGTAGTGCCCCCATTGTTGCCAGGTAGTGCCCCCATTGTTGCCAGGCAGAGCCCCCCATATAGCTAATAAAAATAAAATAATAAAATCCACTTACCTCACCAGGCTCCTGCAGCACGGCCGCTCCGGACGATCTCCTCAGCGGCGCAGGGGGAAGTGAGAGCAGCCGCGCATCACTTCCCCTGCGCCGCTGACCTGTATGTATGGCGCACACCGGTGCTGTACATACAGGGGGAGGAGGGAGGAGAGGAACGATCCCTCCTGCCTCCTCCCTGCACAGCGAGACTCCGGGCGGGTGAAGCGGGCGCAGTGGCCACTTCACCCGCCTTTATGAGCGGCCCGGCGGCGCAAGAGTAGCGCACTAGCGCTACTCTGTCGCCGCGGCCATTTAAAGAACCCCCGCCGCCTAGTGGCGGCGGGAGGAATGGCAGCTCCCCCGGGAGGGCGGGAGGGGACCCCAAATAGCGGGACCCCCCCCGCCAAAAACGGGAGAGTTGGCATGTATGCCGTATACCTCTGGTCACCCCAATGTCCCACATTAGTTGGAAGAGAAAGACCAAGACTTCCCAGTATTACCCTGCAGTGCTGTCTTTTCCATTGGGCAGGTTAGACAGCTGGACAGAGGCCTGGTGAGCATAGAGGGTTTGCCCAGGCAGCTGTCTACCCTGCACAGTGAAAACAGTTTGCTGCTTCGCTGTGGCCATGCCTGTACATTACTCTTTGCAGCGCAGGGAGGCCAACAGTGAAAGGTAAAGCAGGGGCTAGGCCACAGCGAAGCTCCAAACTCCTGTATTCAGTGGGCACATTCTGGCTGAGTACAGGAGTTCGGAGCTTCTCTGTGGCCTGGCCCCTGCTTTATCCTTTACTGCCACCCTTTTTGCGCTGTAAAGAGTAATGTACGGGCATGACAGTGAATGGTGGCACTGGCCGGCAGTCATTCTCCTCTGTCCCCCGCTGGGAAATGTAGTTTTAGCACCAGCACCACTTGAAGACGAGGTCCCACGTTTTATCCCGCCTCTCTCCCAGAGTCCCCAGGTATTTCCATTACAGCAGCCGCCAATACAGCAGTTCCATCACTGAAGCACACCAGCAGCATATTAGGTACACAGAGACTCTATGGGCCCGGGACAGTGACATGGCTATATCATATAACAAATTAGTATGGTCAGTCAGCCATCCTGACACATGTTACTGTCCTCGGAGCCTCGCTTATGGTATAGCAACTGCCATGTGGCCGGGTCAGGATGGCTGGCTGGCCACATTAAGTTGTTCTATAAGTTGCTGTGTGGCCTGAATCATATAACCTCTCCATTATGTGGTCAGCAATCCTGTGCCCACAGGCCACAAAGCAGTTCATATAACAACTTTATGTGGTCAGCCAGTCATCCTGTGCCCCCAGGCTAGGCTCATATATCTTATGATTGGCTGCTTGGCCCAGCCTGGGGGCACAGGGTGGCTGACCACATGATGGAGAGGCTATAAGTTTAGGCCTGTGAGATAAAAACATGATTTTATTGAGATTATGATTTGAAGAATGGCTTGAAAAAAGTGGGGTTTTGGTATGTAAATTCTGCATAAAAATTAGTATAAAGTGTTCTTTATTTTTTCATCCACAATGATATATAGTGGCTTGTTTTTTGTGGGACAAGATGTTCTTTTCAATGGTTTATTATTATATTTATTCCTGTGAGTGATTGTGTTGGATGGGGGGCCCAGTGCACAGCTCTACCCAAGGGAACCCCTAATGCTGTAAAGACGGCCCTGCTACCCTGGCTTCCTAATTTCCCAGATTCTAACTCAACCAAGCATAGATCCTCCTCCATGCAGCCTCCAGCCCCCCGTGGGATGCACTGCAGACAGCATGGCTCCAGATACCTATGACAACCTACCAGGACCTTATTGAGTCACTCCCAGTGCATTAAGCTGCTGGTTATAATAATTTGACTTGATCATGTATATAATGTTGTGTTCGCAGACTAACCATGATGCCTTCTGTTGCAAGCAATGCTGCTATTATGTTACTGGTGTTAGTTATATCAATATAATTGATGTTTAGTGTGATATGCTGCTGTTTCTGTGCAAGTTGGCAACATGAAATGTGCTATTAGGTAGTTAGGAAGGGCTGGCATGGGGAGTCTTGTAGGTGAAGCTGATTTTTGGATTTGTGGTTGTTTGATTACTAGAAGGAGGTTGTGCTAAACTGATTGTGAGTCTGAGCATTCTGTCCTATGTAATGAGCAGCCGCTGTACCAACACTGGCAACAACAAAGTGTGGGCTATCAAAGGGAAAGAGAAAGCTAGAGCTGTGGTCTGCAGCTAGACATATAGGACTGAACCTGTGAGGACTGCTGATTGGGCCAAGAATTTCTATCAGTAGTGAACTTAGGAGGACAGTGCAAAACAAAGTAAATAGAGTGAAGGAAATAATTATTTGATCCCTTGCTGATTTTGTAAGTTTGCCCACTGACAAAGACATGAGTAGTCTATAATTTTAAGGGCAGGTTAAAACATTGAGAGTTAGAATATCCCCCCCAAAAAAAACCAGAAAATCACGTTATATATAGAAACGTATTTGCATTTTGCTGAGAGAAATAAGTATTTGATCCCCTACCAACCATTAAGAGTTCTGGCTCCTACAGACCAGTTAGATGCTCCTAATCAACTCGTTACCTGCATTAAAGACAGGTGACTCTTTAAGACAGCTCAATGTAATATATACGTTCCCGCTTATCGTATTTTAAATGTACTCACACGTCTGTGGGTCAACAAACTGGGAAGTCTCCCTTGATTTCCCCAAAGTCCATAGATATGCAATCAATGTGTCGGACCCATTCAAATAGTAATTATAAATCTTCTTTATTCCATACAAAGGTACATGGCCGAACCATTTCGGTTTTCAGGCTCCATATTTTCATAACATTTGTAGCGAATTTCAATAGTGGCGTGATGTACAAATTTTTGATAAATACCTTTTTAAAAAGCGCCCCTGCGGCATTGTTTTTGGTGGGAGTCTGAGACAAAACCCCTGAACGCTGCCCAATGCAAGTTTCGAGGGAACTCCGCCCCCTTTCTCAAACATGGCGTTTACATGCTTTCTTCCCTTTTATATGTGCGGGATTTTTAAC
>JAODAL010013609.1:0-90629 GCA_025379985.1 Phyllomedusa bahiana | reverse complement strand
CACCCGTGTTCAGAATTAGTCACAAAACTACCTTCACTTTAAAAGGTGTTTTTTGAAAAACACATGCATTTTTTTTCTTTATTGCTTTTGTTTTTCAAGCAGTTGAAAACCACATTGTGTGAACACAGCCTAAGCACAGTAACGAATTACTCACCTGCAACACTTTTCTATACAATTTAGGAAATTAAAAGGAGTTTGCTGTCAAACTCCAGAGAATCCCCACCAAATAGGAGACAAAACCACACCGTAAAAAAGTACTCTCATAGGATTGCTCACCAGTTTATAGAGAGGGAATCATATGGCCATATTCAGATGGTGCGGTTGTTGCGTTTTGCCAGAACACTACTTGTGCTAGTACAGATGCGAAGAAATACACAGTAAAAGCGTGTCGAGAATTGCTTCAAAACTGTACCATCTGAATACACCCCAAAAGGAATGAAAGCCAGCTAGCATGCACAGACCCCTATGGTATCCGTAATGTAAGATCCCAAAGTCAGTACCTTAAAAGCCAGGTGCCAGTCATTGTCCTTGGAGGATTTGCCTCCAGACTTGTTCTTATAAACTTCTACACGATACTGACGGACAAGTAGAAGATCCCGCACCACGGACTCAAAGTTCATCTTACTGAGCACCACGCTCTCCAATTTCTTGCTTCCTGAATTTAGAAAAAAAAATAAGATGATTACAAAATGCTGTTGTTTTTTTTCATTTCTTTCCAGAATATGATCACAATTACAGGCAGCAGCAATTAAGAGCCTGTTTCATTTGCTGCGGGTTTGAAAAAAATCTGCATCAAAACCTCAGATTCCTGCAGTGGAATTGGATGCAGAACGGTGACACGTTCTGTCCAACACAATCCAATATCAGCAGCACACTGCTAGCACTTAAAAAAAAAAAAAAACAGGAATTTTTGGAAAAGCATTTCAGCTACTTTGAATACTTGAAAAACTTGAGGTTCTTCGTGTACATTTTTGATCGAAACTGTAATAAGCCCACCTGCCGATGACAAGGCGACCTCAATACAGGTGGAACCTAAGCTATATGTTACCTCTCTTGGTGCCTGTTCAGACCTTCATATTTCAGGGAGAGTAGATTCCAGCTACAAAATACCCTTCATTGATTTAAAATTAGAGTTTTGATCAAAAATGTGAACTAAGAACCTCAAATTTTTCAAGTATTCAAAGTAACAGAAATACTGTTCCAGAAATGCCTATGTTCTTTTCAGGGCTGTGGAGTCGGCAAGTCAAAGCCCCGACTCAGGCTCCTCAATTTTCCAAACCTCCGACTCTCACTCCCTCATACACGGCGCATGTTTAAGTGATAACTTTACGGTCGTAAAATGGTAACATCAGGCTGTTTATCACCTTATGATACACTATTCAAGCTATTTAGGGAGAACAGACACTGACACGCAAAAGGGTAACAATGTTTTGATCTTTTGAACACTTGTGGGTAGAGTGGAAGAAAAAGCTGTATTTGTATCCAAGTCCAGTCTGCACCAGCATTGGGAATGTGTAGAAGAGACCTGGGATCAGATTTTGGTCAAGATGTGCTTGAATATGATTCAGAGCCCAGAAGGATTCAGGCAGTGCTGAAAACCAAAGGTGGATTTCCCAAATACTAACAAAATAATAAAACATAACATTTGGATTTTTAGGAGCAAAACAGTAACAATGCAGTTACAGGAAAAGAATCTGCAGAAACTAAGCAGATGCTAAATACTTGCAAGTCAAATTTATGTATAAGATATGTAAGATGGACTGTATAAAAATTACAGTAGCCTCATGTGCAAAGCTGTAGTGGATGGTGAGATATGGAGCCTGAAAGTCACAAGTTCAAAACATTGTTACCATTTTGCTTGTGTAAAATATATTTATTGGATACGACTTTAGAACACAAAAATTTTTAAATATGCAAAACACTGCAGGAACATTGGTGGAGTCTCTGAATTTGCTCTGAGAAATAGTATTGCCTCCATCAGATCCTGCATACATGACCTCACATCTGATCTCATTATTTCCAGGCTAGAGAACGGCCTCTCTACACTAACTTGGGTTGGGGCAAAGCGGTGACCACAGGGGCAACATCTCTAACAATGTCAGGGTATAAAGGAATTGCCTCAGCCACAGTCAGTGTTGATGAATGATTGAACTCTTCTACTTCTTTGAAAGCAGGTGAAAAATTTTGCTGAAATCTGTTTGCCCTGGGAGCAGAATCTTTTCCTCTGGGGCAGCGCTTTGCCTGCTCCATGTCATCAATTACACTCCTCATGTGATAAGGCTGAAGATATGGGAGCAGTAGCACTGGCCGGACCCAATTCCTCTTGCTCTTTGCATTGCATCGAACTAACTGGACCAACTTATTATATATTTCGGGAGTCGGTCCATTTTAGGACTACTCCGATTCATGCAAAATAGGCACCGACTCAGACTCCACAGTCCTGGTTCTTTTTGATTGTTTGTTAGTGCTAGTAGTGTGCTGCCGATATTGGATTGTGTTTGCATTTTACGGTCACACCATCGAGCACTTATGCTAATTTTTTCAAAAAAACCTTTTAGATGTGCAAACCGCGCTGTCACCTCCCTGGCCGCCGCCGATACACCCGTCTTAACTCTGCTAAGTGTTTCCTCAACGCGGTCCCACTGTGCCTCTCGAATATATACTTTTGTGAGCACCGCTACATCTGCAGTTCTCAACAGCAGCCCTTTTTTTCCTGCTTTCATCCAGCATTGTGATCTGGCCGACGAAGGCTGTGGCGACAGCCGAAACGTTCTACTGATAGATCACGATTATCTTGTATTAGACAATATTAGTCTGTATATAGAGGCACTCTACTACGCTGATTCTCTGTAACGGAAGTTGTATGATATTCACAATATCCTATTAGAAATTTCTACCATTTCAAATGCATCCAACCTTGTGTGTGCCGCAAAATTATTTAACGTTATGTGAATCTCTAGACGTTCTGTCCAACACAAATATCAGCTCAACGCAGATTGATTTTGAAACGGAATCAAAGGGAAGCGGATTTAAAGGGAACCCGTTAGCTATTTTGTGCTGCTTGAATGACAGCATGAAATTGCTGCAAGCTACCAGCTCCCAACCATGTAGCTTTTACCCAGTGAAGTTGGGCCAAGTGCGGGGAGCAGTGGCTGGGAGAGAGAAGTACATTGTGCAGGTTTTTTCTCCTCCCACTTAAAGGGGTTTTGCCACGATGTAATGTTGACCTGGGATCCTCCAAAATGGGTATTTAATCACTTTTCTAAATATATGTGATTACAAAAAATGCAGTCAGAGAGCTACAGGCTGCCTTACCTGCCCTTAGTTACTTCAAAGCTTCTACTAGATACGACCTGACAAGAGCTGCTGGCCGGGCTTGCGCAGAGAACACTTCTTATCTGGTGAGAGGGAGCTGAAGGCAGCGTCTGTGCTGTGTGAGCCTTCCTCAACACCTCACCTCTCAAACAGGACGGCGCACACAGCACAGACGCTGGAGGCACCACGTCCACTCCGGACGGAATCTCCCCTGCGCCTACGCCAAGCAAAGGAGATACTTCAATGAACCACCAGGGGCATGATAAATGATAATACAATATATAGAAAGTGAAGTGTGGAATCTGTTTACACTGGACATTCAAATTGTTATGTAAGATTTGAATAAAAATGTATATATGATTTAACACGGGAGCATACCGTTGTATATATCCCATTTGCACTAATATTGGAGGCATCTCCTAGTAATATGCCATCAATGTCTGTAGTGAGACGACCCCTTCACGCTGCAGTGATCTTCGTTACCTCCACCTTCCAGGAGCCGGACGGATTTATTTTCCGTCTACATAGATGTAAGAGGTGATCTGTGGGACGATATGTACTTTTTTAATGGTAGCACACAATGTACTGGAAAACCATCCCTCATAGGGCTTGTTCACACGACGTTTTTGTGATCTGTTTTACGGATCCACAAAACGCATCTAACAATTGTCAGTGTGATTAACATTGCTTCAATGGTAAAAGCGCCTCGCTGTTCTCACGAGTGATCGCCGATGCGCTTTTCGGATCCGTTTTAAGAATTGACATGTCAATTCTTCTTGCGTTTTACGCAAGAGAAATCCCCATAGGAAATAATGGAGTGCGCTTTTGGCATCCCGAAAGCAGATCCGTACAGCGCCCGGCCCAGCAGCACCTACTATAATAGTGCCCACCGTACAGTGCCCAGCCCAGCAGCACCTACTATAATAGTGCCCACCGTACAGTGCCCGGCCCAGCAGCGCCTACTATAATAGTGCCCTCCGTACAGTGCCCGGCCCAGCAGCACCTACTATAATAGTGCCCACCGTACAGTGCCCGGCCCAGCAGCGCCTACTATAATAGTGCCCACCGTACAGTGCCCGGCCCAGCAGCGCCTACTATAATAGTGCCCACCGTACAGTGCCCAGCACAGCAGCGTCTACTATAATAGTGCCCACCGTACAGTGCCCGGCCCAGCAGCGTCTACTATAATAGTGCCCACCGTACAGCGCCCGGCCCAGCAGCGCCTACTATAATAGTGCCCACCGTACAGCGCCCGGCCCAGCAGCGTCTACTATAATAGTGCCCACCGTACAGTGCCCGGCCCAGCAGCGCCTACTATAATAGTGCCCACCGTACAGTGCCCGGCCCAGCAGCGTCTACTATAATAGTGCCCACCGTACAGTGCCCGGCCCAGCAGCGTCTACTATAATAGTGCCCACCGTACAGTGCCCGGCCCAGCAGCGCCTACTATAATAGTGCCCACCGTACAGTGCCCAGCACAGCAGCGTCTACTATAATAGTGCCCACCGTACAGTGCCCGGCCCAGCAGCGACTACTATAATAGTGCCCACCGTACAGTGCCCGGCCCAGCAGCGTCTACTATAATAGTGCCCACCGTACAGTGCCCGGCCCAGCAGCGTCTACTATAATAGTGCCCACCGTACAGTGCCCAGCACAGCAGCGTCTACTATAATAGTGCCCACCGTACAGTGCCGGCCCAGCAGCGTCTACTATAATAGTGCCCAAACCGTACAGTGCCCGGCCCAGCAGCGCCTACTATAATAGTGCCCACCGGACAGTGCCCTGCACAGCAGCGTCTACTATAATAGTGCCCACCGTACAGTGCCCAGCCCAGCAGCTCCTACTATAATAGTGCCCACCGTACAGTGCCCGGCCCAGCAGCATCTACTATAATAGTGCCCACTGTACAGTGCCCGGCCCAGCAGCACCTACTATAATAGTGCCCACCGTACAGTGCCCAGCCCAGCGCATCTACTATAATAGTGCCCACTGTACAGTGCCCGGCCCAGCAGCACCTACTATAATAGTGCCCACCGTACAGTGCCCGGCCCAGCAGCGTCTACTATAATAGTGCCCACCGTACAGCGCCCAGCCCAGCAGCGCCTACTATAATAGTGCCCACCGTACAGTGCCCGGCCCAGCAGCACCTACTATAATAGTGCCCACCGTACAGTGCCCGGCCCAGCAGCGCCTACTATAATAGTGCCCACCGTACAGTGCCCAACCCTGCAGCACCTACTATAATAGTGCCCACCGTACAGTGCCCGGCACAGCAGCGCCTACTATAATAGTGCCCACCGTCCAGTGCCCGACCCAGCAGCTCCTACTATAATAGTGCCCACTGTACAGTGCCCGCCACAGCAGCATCTACTATAATACTGCCCTCCGTACAGTGCCCGGCCCAGCAGCAACTACTATAATAGTGCCCACCGTACAGTGCCCGGCACAGCAGCGCCTACTATAATAGTGCCCACCGTACAGCGCCCGACCCAGCAGCGCCTACTATAATAGTGCCCACCGTACAGTGCCCGGCCCAGCAGCGCCTACTATAATAGTGCCCACCGTCCAGTGCCCAGCACAGCAGCGCCTACTATAATAGTGCCCTCCGTACAGCGCCCGGCCCAGCAGCACCTACTATAATAGTGCCCTCCGTACAGTGCCCAGCACAGCAGCACCTACTATAATAGTGCCCACCGTACAGCGCCCGGCCCAGCAGCGTCTACTATAATAGTGCCCACCGTACAGTGCCCGGCCCAGCAGCACCTACTATAATAGTGCCCACCGTACAGTGCCCGGCCCAGCAGCACCTACTATAATAGTGCCCACCGTACAGTGCCCGGCCCAGCAGCGTCTACTATAATAGTGCCCACCGTACAGTGCCCGGCACAGCAGCGCCTACTATAATAGTGCCCCCCGTTCAGTGCCCCTCACAGCAGCACCTACTATAATAGTGCCCACCGTACAGTGCCCGGCCCAGCAGCACCTACTATAATAGTGCCCACCGTCCAGTGCCCCTCACAGCAGCACCTACTATAATAGTGCCCACCGTACAGTGCCCGGCCCAGCAGCACCTACTATAATAGTGCCCACCGTACAGTGCCCGGCCCAGCAGCGAATACTATAATAGTGCCCACCGTACAGAGCCCGGCCCAGCAGCTCCTACTATAATAGTGCCCACCGTACAGTGCCGGCCCAGCAGCATCTACTATAATAGTGCCCACCGTACAGAGCCCGGCCCAGCAGCGCCTACTATAATAGTGCCCACCGTACAGTGCCCGGCCCAGCAGCGTCTACTATAATAGTGCCCACCGTACAGTGCCCGGCCCAGCAGCGCCTACTATAATAGTGCCCACCGTCCAGTGCCCGGCCCAGCAGCGCCTACTATAAAAGTGCCCAACGAACAGTGCCCCCCCCAGCAGCGCCGACTCTAGTAGTGCCCACAGTACAGTGCCCGGCAGCACCTACTATAATAGTGCCCACCGTACAGTGCCGGCCCAGCAGCACCTACTATAATAGTGCCCAACGTACAGTGCCCGGCCCAGCAGCACCTACTATAATAGTGCCCACCGTACAGTGCCCGGCCCAGCAGCACCTACTATAATAGTGCCCACCGTACAGTGCCCGGCCCAGCAGCACCTACTATAATAGTGCCCACCGTACAGTGCCCGGCCCAGCAGCACCTACTATAACCTTGCCCACCGTACAGTGCCCGGCCCAGCAGCTCCTACTATAAATTGTGCCCACGTACAGAGCCCGGCCCAGCAGCACCTACTATAATAGTGCCCACCGTACAGTGCCCGGCGCCGCAGCATCTACGCTAATAGTGCCCACCGTACAGTGCCCGGCCCAGCAGCGTCTACTATAATAGTGCCCACCGTACAGTGCCCGGCCCAGCAGCATCTACTATAATAGTGCCCACCGTACAGTGCCCGGCCCAGCAGCGCCTACTATAATAGTGCCCACCGTACAGTGCCCCTCACAGCAGCGCCTACTATAATAGTGCCCTCCGTACAGTGCCCGGCACAGCAGCGCCTACTATAATAGTGCCCACCGTACAGTGCCCGGCCCAGCAGCGCCTACTATAATAGTGCCCACCGTACAGTGCCCGGCCCAGCAGCACCTACTATAATAGTGCCCTCCGTACAGCGCCCGGCACAGCAGCATCTACTATAATAGTGCCCTCCGTACAGTGCCCGGCCCAGCAGCGCCTACTATAATAGTGCCCACCGTACAGTGCCCGGCCCAGCAGCATCTACTATAATAGTGCCCACCGTACATTTGCCCCTCACAGCAGCGTCTGCTATAATAGTGCCCACCGTACAGTGCCCGGCCAGCAGCACCTACTATAATAGTGCCCACCGTAGAGCGCCCGGCCCAGCAGCGCCTACTATAATAGTGCCCACCGTACAGCGCCGGCCCAGCAGCGCCTACTATAATAGTGCCCACCGTACAGTGCCCGGCCCAGCAGCACCAAACTATAATAGTGCCCACCGTAATTTGCCCGGCCCAGCTGCACCTACTATAATAGGGCCCACCGTACAGTGCCGGCCCAGCAGCACCTACTATAATAGGGCCCACCGTACAGTGCCCGGCCCAGCAGCATCTACTATAATGTGCCCACCGTACAGTTGCCCGACCCAGCAGCCCCTACTAAAATAGTGCCCACCGTACAGTGCCCGGCCCAGCAGCGCCTACTATAATAGTGCCCACCGTACAGTGCCCGGCCCAGCAGCACCTACGAGACTAGGGCCCACCGTACAGTGCCCGGCCCAGCAGCACCTACTATAATAGTGCCCACCGTACAGTGCCCGACCCAGCAGCACCTACTATACTCGTGCCCCCCGTACAGTGCCCGGCCCACGGGCGTCTACTATAATAGTGCCCACCGTACAGTGCCCGGCCCAGCAGCGCCTACTATAATAGTGCCCACCGTACAGCGCCCGCCACAGCAGCACCTTCTATAATAGTGCCCACCGTACAGTGCCCGGCCCAGCAGCGCCTACTATAATAGTGCCCACCGTACAGTGCCCGGCCCAGCAGCGCCTACTATAATAGAGCCCACCGTCCAGTGCCCGGCCCAGCAGCATCTACTATAATAGTGCCCTCCGTACAGTGCCCGGCCCAGCAGAGCCTACTATAATAGTGCCCACCGTACAGTGCCCGGCCCAGCAGCGCCTACTATAATAGTGCCCACCGTACAGTGCCCGGCCCAGCAGCGCCTACTATAATAGTGCCCACCGTACAGTGCCCGGCCCAGCAGCGCCTACTATAATAGTGCCCACCGTACAGTGCCCGGCCCAGCAGCACCTACTATAATAGTGCCCACCGTACAGTGCCCGGCCCAGCAGCATCTACTATAATAGTGCCCACCGTACAGTGCCCGGCACAGCAGCTTCTACTATAATAGTGCCCTCCGTACAGTGCCCGGCCCAGCAGCGCCTGCTATAATAGTGCCCACCGTACAGAGCCCCTCACAGCAGCACCTCCGATAATAGTGCCCACCGTACAGTGCCCGGCCCAGCAGCGCCTACTATAATAGTGCCCTCCGTACAGCGCCCGGCACACCCAGCACCTACTATAATAGTGCCCACCGTACAGTGCCCGGCCAGCAGCGGCCTACGATAATAGTGCCCACCGTACAGTGCCCGGCCCAGCAGCATCTACTATAATAGTGCCCACCGTACAGGGCCCGGCACAGCAGCACCTACTATAATAGTGCCCTCCGTACAGTGCCCGGCCCAGCATCGCCTCCTATAATAGTGCCCACCGTACAGTGCCCGTCACAGCAGCACCTACTATAATAGTGCCCACCGTACAGCGCCCGGCCCAGCAGCGCCTACTATAATAGTGCCCGCCGTACAGTGCCCGGCCCAGCAGCGTCTACTATTATAGTGCCCACCGTACAGTGCCCGACCCAGCAGCGCCTACTATAATAGTGCCCACCGTAAAGAGCCCGGCCCAGCAGCGCCTACTATAATAGTGCCCACCGTACAAGTGCCCGCCCAGCAGCATCTACTATATAGTGCCCTCCGTACAGTGCCCGGCCCAGCAGCGCCTACTATAATAGTGCCCTCCGTACAGTGCCCGGCCCAGCAGCACCTACTATAATAGTGCCCACCGTACAGTGCCCGGCCCAGCAGCGCCTACTATAATAGTGCCCACCGTACAGTGCCCGGCCCAGCAGCGTCTACTATAATAGTGCCCACCGTACAGTGCCCGACCCAGCAGCGTCTACTATAATAGTGCCCACCGTACAGCGCCCGGCCCAGCAGCGCCTACTATAATAGTGCCCTCCGTACAGTGCCCGGCCCAGCAGCGCCTACTATAATAGTGCCCACCGTACAGTGCCCGGCCCAGCAGCACCTACTATAATAGTGCCCACCGTACAGTGCCCGGCCCAGCAGCGTCTACTATAATAGTGCCCTCCGTACAGTGCCCGGCCCAGCAGCGCCTACTATAATAGTGCCCACCGTACAGTGCCCGGCCCAGCAGCACCTACTATAATAGTGCCCTCCGTACAGTGCCCGGCCCAGCAGCACCTACTATAATAGTGCCCACCGTACAGTGCCCGGCCCAGCAGCGCCTACTATAATAGTGCCCACCGTACAGTGCCCGGCCCAGCAGCGCCTACTATAATAGTGCCCACCGTACAGTGCCCGGCCCAGCAGCGCCAAACTATAATAGTGCCCACCGTACAGTGCCCGGCCCAGCAGCGACTACTATAATAGTGCCCACCGTACAGTGCCCGGCCCAGCAGCGTCTACTATAATAGTGCCCACCGTCCAGTGCCCGGCCCAGCAGCGCCTACTATAATAGTGCCCACCGTACAGTGCCCGGCCCAGCAGCGCCTACTATAATAGTGCCCACCGTACAGTGCCCGGCCCAGCAGCGTCTACTATAATAGTGCCCACCGTACAGTGCCCGGCCCAGCAGCGTCTACTATAATAGTGCCCACCGTACAGCGCCCGGCCCAGCAGCGCCTACTATAATAGTGCCCACCGTACAGTGCCCGGCCCAGCAGCGTCTACTATAATAGTGCCCACCGTACAGTGCCCGGCCCAGCAGCGCCTACTATAATAGTGCCCACCGTACATGTGCCCCGGCCAGCAGCGTCTACTATAATAGTGCCCACCGTACAGTGCCCGGCCCCAGCAGCGTCTACTATAATAGTCCCCCACCGTACAGTGCCCGGCCCAGCAGCACCTACTATAATAGTGCCCACCGTACAGTGCCCGGCCCAGCAGCACCTACTATAATAGTGCCCAACGTAAAGCGACAGGACCACCAGCGCCTACTATAATAGTGCCCTCCGTACAGTGCCCGGCCCAGCAGCGCCTACTATAATAGTGCCCTCCGTACAGTGCCCGGCCCAGCAGCACCTACTATAATAGTGCCACCGTACAGTGCCCGGCCCAGCAGCGTCTACTATAATAGTGCCCTCCGTACAGTGCCCGGCCCAGCAGCGCCTACTTTATTAGGGCCCACCGTACAGGGCCCGGCCCAGCAGCTCCTACGATAATAGTGCCCACCGTACAGCGCCCCGCCCAGCAGCGCCTACTATAATAGTGCCCACCGTACCCCACCCCTCACTACATTAGTACGCGGCCCAGAGACACAGGGCCTGTATAACATTGTATGCGCGGTCTCCACCTGAGCCCAGGTACTTGATGACCCCATTGGTCTTGAACACTTCCTTGGCGGCGAACACCGCGTCGCTGCCGTGCACCGTGTAGTAGTCGTTCCTGTCAAACACCCGCACGGTGGTGTCCGGCTTGTCGGGCATGGAGCCATAGAAGCTGATGAAGCCGCTCTCGGCGCCGCTGTCCATGCACAGCTTCTCCTTCGGCTGCACGGCCATGCTGGAATCTCCCGCCAACACAGCCCCGCAGCAACACACAGTGACAAACTACAGGAAGCGCCGCGTCGCCCGGCAACGGCGTCACTACGTGATCACGCAGCTGCTCCGGGCGCCATCTTGGATAAGGGCAGCTCCGTGGCTGACAGTATGTGACGGGTCTCGGAGCTGCAGATGGCGCTGGTCTCCACTTTCTGCTTAGGAAGAGATTGGATGCGCTTACTGTTTCTGTATGTACATTGGAAAATAGATAAACAATTGTGGAGAGTTTATGTGTCCCTAGACAGTGCCAGCCTCCAAAGAGTCAGGAGGCGTTCACACTGTGCGGTTTTAATGCGTTTTTTTTTTTGTTTTGTTTTTTTTTTAACTTGCACTTCAGTTAAACTGTCATTATCACCAGCAGGCTTGGTGTTACAAGAGAGTAATCATATACTATGTTTAGAACCCACAAGGCTTTAACCCCTTAAGGATCACAATACGTCATTTGTCGGTGGGGCAAAAATGAGCGGGCATCAGCGTCCTGTGCTGGGTAAGGCGGGCATTAGCATCCTGTGCTGGGTGAGGCGGGCATCAGCGTCCTGTGCTGGGTGAGGCGGGCATTAGCATCCTGTGCTGGGTGAGGCGGGCAACAGCGTCCTGTGCTGGGTGAGGCGGGCATCAGCGTCCTGTGCTGGCTGAGGCGGGCATCAGCGTCCTGTGCTGGGTGAGGCGGGCATTAGTGTCCTGTGCTGGGTGAGGCGGGCATTAGCGTCCTATGCTGGATGAGGTGGGCATCAGCGTCCTGTGCTGGGTGAGGCGGGCATCAGCGTCCTGTGCTGGGTGAGGCGGGCATTAGCATCCTGTGCTGGGTGAGGCGGGCATTAGTGTCCTGTGCTGGGTGAGGCGGGCATTAGCATCCAGTGCGGGGTGGATAGGCTGGGCTTAGTGGCCTGTGCTGGTGAGGCTGGGCATCAGCGTCCTGTGCTGGGTGAGGCGGGCATTAACATCCAGTGCTGGGTGAGGCGGGCATATTAGTTGGGTAGCCCTGTGCTGGGTGAGGCGGGCATTAGTGTCTGTGCGGGGTGAGGTGGGCATCAGCATCCTGTGCTGGGTGAGGTGGGCATCAGCGTCCTCTGCTGGGTGAGATGGGCATCAGCGCCCTTTGCTGGGTGAGGCGGGAATCAGCATCCTGTGCTGGGTGAGGCGGGCATGAGCGTCCTATGCTGGGTGAGGCGCAATGTAGTCTTTTGTCCTACTAATTACACCCTTTACATAATCATCTGGAAAGAGCAGAGCTGATATGCCAATCACTGCTGTAGAACCACCCACAGCCTGCACTGAAATTGGGAACCTGAAGCTGCCTGTGAAGTGCAGAATCTGTGAAACAGCATGGCGAGAACACCCCTTTAAATTCTCCTTCAGATTTATGGTATTATCTAATGTAGCAAGACGGAATCTCTGGATCAAGCAATGGGACAAAGATATCCCATCCAAAAGTAATCTTTTTTTTTCTTTACCCAATCCTACAGGCAAAGGTATACGAAGCCAAGCAAGAACCTTCCTTTGAACTTAGAAAAAAAAAAACAGGAACTTTGAAACCAGCATCCTAGTCCTTCCAGTGGAAGGAAGATTTTCAAAACTTGCTTCACCCTTTGGGGACAAAATTCTTTGGGTGTTTTGTGTAACCTCATTTTTGGGCGGACAAAACTCTTGATTATAAATCCAAAATTTATTTTTAAAATTCCCTGAGAAAGGGAAATTTAATTTCCCAAATTTTCAAACCTTTTGAAAAACATTCCTCTAAAATATAACTTTTAATAATGCTACCATAAAAAATAAAAACAAAAGTATTAAATATTAAAACCCCAAACAAAACTAGAAGGGAAATTTTTGTGGGGAGAGTGCCCGGGGAAGTCAATAGTAGTAAATTTAAACCCTGTCAGGACCCCCTAATGCTCCCCCTTAGAAAAAAAAGGGGGAACCCCGCCCCGAAAAGGGCGACCGGAAAGTTTTGCCCCCTGTATATCCCTATTAGCCCCTTTAAATTTCTCATGTGTGGGGGACTTACAGTTTAAAGGGCTTGAAATTATGAACAACACTTTTCACTTTAAATATTTTTTAAACCTCAGGAACTGACAACTGGGGGCCACACAAATCCTAAAAATATTATATCTCTTTATATCTTTTTGGATTTTGGGGGCACACAGTTGTCGTTCCGGGAGATTTTATTTTAGAAAAGTAATGTGTTGTTCTTTAATTTCTTTGGCCTTTTCAAAATGTTTGCCCCCCACAAAGCTATTTGGGGGACTAATAGGAATATACAGGGGACAGATATACTCTTGAGCCAAATACATTTCAGAAGTTTTAGTTTTCCAAACCCGGGTTTTCAGTTTCCATCACCTTAAACTTCGGGAAAATTTCATAGACAAAAAGGGCTTTTTACAAAAGT
Organism: Phyllomedusa bahiana; assembly: GCA_025379985.1. Lineage (NCBI taxonomy): Eukaryota > Metazoa > Chordata > Amphibia > Anura > Hylidae > Phyllomedusa > Phyllomedusa bahiana. The sequence continues at coordinate 77,031 of JAODAL010013609.1, read as the reverse complement.
CCCATTTGGGACCAAAAGGGGAAAATTTTGTTTTTTCCCAAGGGTTTTTTGAATTTTCCCCATCCCCCGGGAGGGGAAATAGGCGTCTTATTATTGACCCCCACTTGTTTTTTAAACAGATTTTCTTTTAAAAAATTTAAAAAAATTAAATTTTTTTGGGTTGGTCTAATGCAAAAAAAACGACTTTATGGAAACCCCTAGTTTTGGACCAATGTTTAAAAGGGGGGTTTTTGTCTCACTAAAAGTTTAAAATTGGGATGAGAATGAAAAATAATGCGGGCCTTTGCTCTTTTCCATTTCCGGGGTCAAGCTGTCGTAATTAGCTTTTGAGTTTCCGGTGTTTTTCGGGAAATCTCTGTTTATCATCTGATTGGGCTAAATTCCCTTTCCCTCTGAGGTCGGAGATGGGGGCTCTGGGGGTAAGGGAAAAACGGGGTAGTAAATTATTTTCTTTTGTTTTGGAAAGTTTAAATTAAAAAACTCAAAAGCCTAAAAAACTGTTTTTTTGGACCTGGGTGATGCCATCACCCCCTGCTACCCGAAAGAAAAAACAACAGAGGGGAGAAGTAGTAGTATTCGGTTTTTGGGGGGAAACCCGAGAGCCCTCAGAAGGTGAAAAAATTCATTTTGTCTCCTTAAAAAAACCCCAAAGATGAAAAAAAGCATTATTTTTTGGGAAAAAGTTTTAAATTTATTTTTTCCCTATTTTTTGAAAGCAAATTCTTTGTTTTTGGGGAAACCCCTTTAAACTACCTTTCCTATTGGGGGAAAAGTCATGGGACTTTTTTTTTAAATTTGCGTTGAAAAAGGCTTAGCAGTTCATTCATCTTCAGTTCACTTGCCTACATTTTGGTCTGACATCAGCTCCAGGAATCTTCACCAAAGTCACAGGTTCTCTTAGCAGCCCCAGCTTAAAACAGGTTTTGTTCCCAAATTTGGTTTAAAATAGAAGTTTTTCCTCTCAAAGACCCTTCTGATTTTATTGGCCCCAAACCCCTTTTTTTGCTTACTCACCCCCCTTTGCTTTTTAATAAATTTAAAAAAAAATTGACCCTTTACCCCAAACCCTTTTCCTTTGGCGGGTTTTCAATGTGGTTATGGGGAAAATTTCAAAAAACACGGGGTTCCCGGGGGTACGGGGAAAACAGAAAATTTTTTAGGGGGGCCCCCTTTTTTGATTTTTCTTTGATTTTTTCAGAAAGTTGCAGTTTGTTTGGAAATCAAATGCCCCAAACAAAAATTACCCCCCCGGCTCCTGGAATATAAATCCGGGGATTCCAAAAAAAACAAAAATTAGTGTTTTTACTTTTTGTCAAGAAAATATCTTGAGTGGTGGGTCTCAAAGCTTGTCTTTTGTCAGGAAGAACACCTTCCAAAAGGAGAAACTTTTCCTCACCACGTTTGGAACACAAGTGCCTGTGAGGGACTCACTGGTGGCTCTTCTCTGAGGAGGAACAAAAAAGCCCTATTTGAATAAGAAAAGGGTTCCATACCCAAAAGGAAAAAAACCCCTGTGGGAAAAAACCCAAAAGTTTCAAAAACCCCGGGTATACAGAACTTAAAAAGCAGATAGGTTATGTTGGAGCTTTCTTGAGAAAACGCATCGCATGGAATTCCCCAAATTGGATTTGATGGAAAGAAGAGAAAATGCAGGAGCATCAGGGTTCCCCTCTCTCAATATTTGGGACCATCCGGAATCCCTGGACAGTCCCGGACCCGAAACATTGGGGGTTTCTTCCTCTGACTGGCCCAATTTTTTTAAACCCGGTTTATAATCATTTTATACTGGGGCCTTATTTAAAAAAAGTTTTTGACGCTTTAAATTTTTTCGTCTTTTAATGGTTGCTTCTTCCCCCAAAATCGCCGGGACGGCCCTGGGTAGTTTCCCCGTGCGCCTACCTATGCTAACCGTTCCTGGGGTGGGGGGGGGGAGAACCCATTGTTTTTGGGAAAAAAATGGGAAGGGCTATTTTCAAACATGTGGCCCCGGTTTGGGGGCCGTTAAAATTGACGATTTTTGAATTTTTAAACTGGACTGGGAAACGAGAACGTTTTATAACATTTGTTGAGTCATAAAATTTTTCAACCCATCCGGGCTTAGGTTCACTTTTGAGATTTGGGAGGGCTGGGGGTTTCCATTTTTTGGAAATTTGGGGAAATTGGAGGGGGGGCTAATTTAAAAAAAGTAGAAAAAAAGGGGGCCCATAGAAAAACCCCACGGCAGGGAACGTCTTCTTCGTGGAAAAGCGTTCCCTTTCCCCCCGAGGGGGGGAAAAAAGAGGGGGCAGTTTTTTTGAGGATAAAAAAGGGGAATGCTCCTCGGTGGAGGGCCAAAAAAAAAGGAGGGCCCCCCTGACCTGAAAACAAGATTCCTGGGGAAAGGGGGTACCCTAGATCTGTGCTGAGGGAGGGTACCCAAAAAACCCCATCCCCTGACCGTGATAATCTCTTTCAAACAAGAACTAGAGAGAGTTTGTAATTTGGGCAGAATCATTGGAACATTCCCATGTGGGGAAACAGAAGAGGTTTTTAAAAAGGGGTTTTTGGGGACGTTTTGGCCAATTCCCCCTACAAGATTCGAATCAAGCAGAATTAAAAGTTTCCTCCGGTTGTAACATTTAGAAAAAGGGAAAAAAACTTAGAGATAGATTTTGGTTTTCAAAAGGCCCCCCTTTTTCCACCCCGACCGGGGGTAGGGGGGTTTCTAGATTCACCTTTTTTGCGGGATTTTAAAATGCGGTTCAAGTTAAAAAATTCAAATTATTTAAAAGTCCTTTGCTTTTTGGATAAACAAGGACGAACCTTTCAAACGGGAAAACTTTTGCAAAATTTTAAATCTAAGGGTGTTTTTTATGGAATTTTTTCTTGTTTGTCCACCCTTTTTTAATTTTGGGCAAGACCCCCAGGGGAAATTTAGGCGGAGGGTTTTTGGAACCAAAATTTGGGGGGTGGGAAAAATGGACGAGATTAAAACCCGTGGCGGGGGCAAAGTAGGGGGAATGATGGTTTGGTTTAAGTACGGTACTCTCCCTTCTGGGTTTTTGGGGGGTGGTTTAGTAGGAGTCCCAGGAGGGGGGGGACCCTTTTAAAGAAAAAATCCTTAAAGAGGGGGACTTTCTAGAAACTATAAAATTTAGAACAACCCTTTGCCGGGGGGGCCCTTTTTGAGACGATGTCCCCTTAATTCCCCGTTCAAATTTTTTATCTCTTTTATACCTATTTTAATTTTACTTTAAAAAAGATTGATTTTCTGGTTAATTTCCCCTTTTTTTATCTACTATCTCACAAAATTTTTTTATTTTATTGGTTTTGTTTGGGGGGTCCATTTAAAGGGTTTTAAATTTAAAACATCATATGGAAAAAGTGATGGAATCTTTTTTTCCTGGCTTTGTCTGTATTTAATCTCTTTTCTGAACATCTAAATTAAATTTTGATCAAGCCCGACAGTGGCAACAATTTTATGTGGGGTTGAGGGAATTTTTCACCCCGGGCGTCAATGGTGTTATCCGGGCCTTTGGGGTGCATTTTTTTGGGACAGTTAGTTACAGTAGTCTTTGGTGTAAAGTTAAATATGTACTGAATTTTGGAAAAGTACAACTTAATCTGTTTTTTCCCCCCTGAGTTGGGGGGGCATCGCGACATCGCTTTAATTCCGGATTTTTTCGCCGACTAACCCGGGAAGTGCTCTCAGCGGCGGCGTTCCCCTGACAGCTAGGTTAGCACATGGGTTTTGGGGTCCGGAATGATTGGTTTGGGGTTAAGGGATGAAGGGGGCTAGGATTTCCAAATGGGGGCGCTTCCTTTGGCCCAGGGGGTGGCCCGGCCCGGGTAAACGCGGGACTTGGGATGGATTCACGTAAGTGTGGATTGTAAAGGGGTTCATTCCGGGAAAAGCTTTTCCCGGGGGGGGGGGGCCCGGTTTAAACCCGGGGAAGCACATTGCTTTTTTGGGTCCGGGGAAAAAGGTAAAGTTTTTGGGGTAATTTGGGAAAAATATTTTTGGGGGGTTTATTCCCCTAACTTAATTTCCCTCTCAAAAAAATCTATGAAAATTGGGGGGCCTGAACTATCGGGAGTTGAACAAACCCCGCGAGTAAAATTTTTGTTTATTTGATTTTATTGGGGTATTAGTATTTTTGGGTCTTTTTTTTTCTATAAACCCTTGGGCCCTGATGAACCCTTTTAAATTTATAGGGGGGAAAAGCGTTGGTTTTTGGGGTATTGTTTGCAAGAATGGGGGGTTGTACAAGTGTCAACCCCGTTCCTCTTTCTTTTTTTGGGGGATTTATAAAATATCTTACACCCTAACATTATGGTTTGGTGTCCCTTTTTTCCATTGTTTTTCTATTAGGGCGTGTTTTTTCATATTAAAATTTTTTATGCTTTTGGGGGAGCATTAGCCACCTTTTTTCCGTTTTTTTTCTGGCTTTTGGGGGGATTTCCCCTAGTTTAAAAAATTTGTATGGGGTATCTATATCTCGTCTTTTTGGGAGTAATAAATGAAACCCCGATTACAAGCATAGTTTTTTTTTGGGGGGGTTCCCACTGAAATTTCTTCATATTTACATTGGTAGGGGGGTACCCTAATTTTTGCTATTTTCCTCTTATTTTTAGTGGAAATTTTCACTATTAGGATATCTAATAGGGTTTAGTAGGGACTGTCAGTGAGGGCAGGTTCCAGGTAGGGGGCCCCTTTAAATTGGGGCGAGCACCTTACATGTGTCTTGGTTAGGGTAGGGTTTCTGTAATTTGTGGAGGGTTGTAATAGGGCTAGTGAAAGTTTTTTACTATTAATCTAATAAAAGTTTGTTTTTATGTATCTAGTTGCTAAGTGATTTATAAGGTGTGTTTTTGTGCAGTCTATTAATCAGCTGGATATAAGTAGGTCTTTTCCTCACGCTCCCTAAAATATGGGGTTCTGAAAAAGATCAAGGAAGAACAAGTGTAAGCCATTGCCGTTCTCCTGCTCTGCAGGGTTTGGATTCTTCTTGCATTGCAGCTTGCAAACCACTAGTAGCCAGTAAACATATCCCTGAATTCAAAAATGAAACTGGGAAAACAGGACCGAGGTAAAATGAATCGATGTAGTGAGACAACCCCTTTAATGACTAGCACATTCTTTCAGTTTTTGCTTCCTTTCGTTTCAACAGTTGTAACTTTTTTTTTCAATGATGCAGTTGTATGAGGCTTTGTTTTATGCGGGAGAAGTTGTATTTTTGGAGGAATAGTTTAAGGTCACTTATAAATTATTGCAGAATTTTGTTCTCAGATTTTTTCACTTTTTTATAATAATAATTGTTATTTATATAGCGCCAACATATTCCGCAGCACTTTACAAGTTAGAGGGTATAAGTACAGACAAGGAAAACAAACATTACACAGTAAAAAGCTACTTACAGATCAGACACGAGTTATGAGGGCTCTGCTTACAATCTATTAGGGTGTGTTTTATTGTTTTTTACACCTTTTTCACACTTCACACTTAACTTGTTAGATTAATTCTGTGTAGTTTTTTTGTGTAATGTATGCACAATTATTTTTTAATTTTTATTTTTTTCTACACTTTTTTTGTTTTTTACTTTTTTTTAAAAAAATCCCATGAAGGGATAACTATTTTAAATTTTTTTTTACACTTAATCATATATGCTAATACATTACAATCTATGTCAGTTTGACACAGGCAGCAGCCAGAGCAGCACCTTGTCTACCCCGATTACTGCCTTCTTAGGTGATGTTCACACGGCCTATTGCCGGTGTAATAGCGGGGACGGATTTCGCCCGCAATGACGGTGTGTGCAGTGCAGTGGGGGCGGGTGGGGGGCCGGCAGCTTGCCGGCCCCATAGACATCCATTATCCATGGCGCGTTTCCCACCGGGATAATGTGCATGTCACTTTAATACGCCGGGGAGGAGAGACGGAATCCACAGTTCTCTATGAGAACTGTGGATTACCGTAATGCCTGCGACGGATTTCACCCGTATTGCAGCGCAATACGGCTGAAATCCGTGCCCAAATCAGCCATGTGAACATCGCCTTACACAGACAAACCCGGGGCTACTCTTGGTCCCCAGAGCTGACTGTGCAGCTGTGCCCTGGGCTCTGTCAGGGCACTGGGGTCCTGATCACCAGACAGAGCAGAGGAAAGCCCTTTGATTACGCTGTGGTCACAAACTGCGGCAATCAAAGGGTTAAGCGCTGGGGAACGGAGGTGAAAAGAAGTCGCTGCAGACAAACGACCTGAAATGCTAACTGGTCTTTAAGGAGTTAAAACCTGTTCAAGAGTATGGAAGTGGGGTTTTTTTGTTTTATGGTATAACCACAAGCTTCTTGATTCCCTGTCAACTTGCTAGTAATTCCTTCTTAAAGGTTTCCAGAGATGTCTTAAATCAAACACTCAAAATTTATTTTACAGCTTTTACCTTATTCAAAAGCTTTATTGAAACATCAAAAGAGTACAAATCAAGCACAAGGTATAAGGCAATGTTCACACGGCTTAAAATGGGACGTATTTCAGTCCGTAATTACGCGCCGGAGTGCGCAGATTACGGCTAGAATACGTCCCCAGTCATTACGGTAATCCACAGTTCTCATAGAGAACTATGGATTACGTCTCCTCTCCCTGCTCGGCGAATCCGCCGTGGGGGGAGATAAGTGACATGTGAATTACCAGCGGCACGTATACGTGCCGCTGGTAATGAAAGTCTATGGGCCACTGAGATGCCGGCCCCCCGCCCCCGTCCACACACCGTAATTGCGGGGCGTAATTACGCCCCGCAAATAAGCCGTGTGAACCCAGCCTAAGAGTGTTACAAATAATACACTCAGAAGAAAATGATTGTACAACAAAGAAGAAACAATATCCAAGTGTGCTATCTCGAGAGCCTCTGTCATTTATCAATACCTGTTATGAACCAGAAAAATAACATCCTGTAGTGCTAAGAACTAACTCCAGATTATGGTCAACATCAACCTATGCATACAGGAGCATGAAAATATGGAGACATAGTTATCAGTTCTTTTAAAACATTCTGATAAAGCCATTGAAGTCTGATCACTTACAATCGAAAAAAAAATAAAATGTTGAGATCAGAGAACATATAACTGTTGTCGACCTAAAGGAAAAAAATGGAGTTTCAGAGCGCTATTTTACCAGCAAAAAGAAGTAAAATATAGGAGACGCCTAGGTGAGAATAAATCTGGACTCAACACTGCAGGTCACTATCGGGAAATGGGATGCATTTTTTGTGCAGAAACACACTGCAGTTAATGCTGCATATTTCTACACAAAAAAACACATAAAAAACCACACTGTGTGAAGGCACCTTTAGGCTGGGTTCTCACCTTGCGGTAGAAAATGCAACAGAAATGCAACCAATTCCAAAATGCATGCTTTATTTTAAGGGTGCCTTCACACAGTGCTTTTTTTTCATATTCAAATGCGTTTATTGAGAGAAAGTGCTCAAAAGCAAGCCCAAGAAACAACTTAGGAATTTTAGAAAAAAACCCTTTTGTATAAAACATAAGCAGAGACAAACCCTTGTCTGTTGTAATAGGAAAGAGATCTCCCAAAAGCCCAAGTGGGGAAAAAGTTTACAAAATTGTTTAAGAACAACAAGGGAAAGATAAATGGCCATTTGAAAACATCACAAAGTATTGGATCCGTTGGGCATTCCCCAGCGGGAAAGAAAATGAGGCAATTGGTTCGAACAAAGCGGAAATAGCCCAATTGTTTTTTTAAACCCCAGGTCCCCAGGGGGGCAGGGCCCCAAAACTGAAACAACATTTTAAAACGGGGGGATCATGGCTTTACTGTTACGGGGAATACACCTTTCATGTTGAGACCTTGCCAGGTATCTGGAAGAACCAAACAAACAAGAACAGGAAAAAAGGAAAAAGGAAAAGGTTGGTGCGGCATTTCCCCCTGATGAAAGCGAAGCGTTTCTGTCCCCCCTCCCCGAACTGAAACCAAGAAGAAGTGTTAAAACCCTGGGGTCCCTCAAGGATCAGCAGCTAAGTTTAGGCCAAAAAGTCGGGTTTTAAGGGAAAAAGCCCCTCGGCTTTAGGTCAAATCTTTGGGGGACCCACTATTCTGGGATGGTTGTGAGCCCATACAAACTGGGGAAAAGTCTGGAAAAAAACCCCCAAAAAAGGTCCGGGGAAACTTTTTGGAGCTGTTTGGGAAAAAGGGTTTATTTAAGTGGGGGTTGGGGCCATTTTTTTTAGAATGTTGATTCGGCCTATCCAGGAAAAATCCTTCCTTTCCCACCTCAGGAGATCCTGTTTAATTCTAGAAAAAAGGGAAGTAAAATTGAGATCGAAGATCTTATCAAGGGACCAGGGTATCTGAACCCTTAGATATTTAAAGATGGGCCCCCCCAAAGAAAAGGGGAAAGGAGGATCGCGTTGACCGGGAGATGTTGGTTTTTAAAGGCCAGGCGGAACTCTTGGTCATATTTTTTTTTGTGTTTGCTATTTTTACCCCAAAGTTTTCCCAAAGCCCCCAGTGCGCCGGGGTTTTGTAAAAGGGGGTTTTTTGTGGGTTTTTATGGCAAAAAATTTCCCCCCGGGGAAGGCAGGCATTTAAAGTTGTGGGTCCCCTTTATTTGATCCCTTAATGGTGGGTCCCCCCCAAGCCTTGCAACGGTGCTAAATGCCCAGGATATAAAGGATGGGGGAGAGTGGACATCCCTGCCTGGTGCCACTACCGATCATCAAGGGGGCGGAGAGGGTCCCATTGACCCGTATCTGAGCTTGAGGCGAGGAGTATAGGGCCATGACTCTTCCACGCATCACCGGGCCAAGACCCATGGACTCCAGGAAACCCCCCAAAAAAAAAAAGGGGCCCAGGCGACTGGGATCAAATGCCTTCCCCGGTCGAGAGACGGGGGAAAAGGGGCAGGGAAACCTTTTTGGAGGGACAGGGGAAAATTAGGGAGAAAGTTTTGAGCGTATTGTCTTTGCCCCCGGGAAAGGGACAAAGCGGGCCCTGATCTAGATGGAAAAATCAAAAAAAAGAAAGGGGGTTTTTAAGACGATTGGCGATCATTTTTGGGTAAAATTTTTGTTTCTTTTTAAATTAAAGGATATGGGCGTAGCTCTGGCAGTGTGCTGGTTTCCTTCCCCCTTTGGGGTTTATTTACTATTTGGGCCCGTAAAAAAGCAGGGTCAAATGAGGAAGTTAGAGAAGTGAATTTAAACGTTTAGGATGGGTGTAAAAGTCGGTTTCCCAGGGTCTTTTTAAAATAGGCTGTGTAGCCGCCCCGGGGCCCCGGGGGACTTTGCCGAGGGCAGGACTGTAAAACCCCCAAAAAAGTTTCCTCAGTAAAGGGTTCCTCCGGGGGAGGCGGGGAGAACTCGGGCCGGGGAGGCGGGGGAAAAAGGGGTTTTTTGGAAGGTAATTTTGGGGAGGGAGTTTGGAAGGCTTGCTAGGAGGGGGGTTTTATACGCATGGAGTAATATTTGTGGAAGACCGCGAGTATTTCTTCTGTAAGGTGAGTGAGCCGCCCCTCCGAAGTCTTAATACACGGAACATAAAGAGACGCTCTTTTGTCTCTGAGCACATGCACCAGGTACCTGCCCGGTTTGTTGCTCCAAACATAGAAGGGGCTGGAACAAAGTTGCCGGTATTTTTTATGTCTGTTGTCCATCGTTGGAAAAGATTTGGGTTGGGGGGGTCAAAAGGAGACCCCTAAAGGGTCCGCCTCCAAGGGGGCCCGAAGATTTTTTGGGGGGTTTTAAAGCAAAGACAACCGGCAAAAGAGATTGGACCCTTGAAGGAAAAACCTCCCCTTTTGGGGGCTCGCCATTTTTTATTGGGGGAATCCCCAAGAGGGCCACTTCAGGCTTCCCTTTGGGTTTTTGGGGGGAGGCGTGGGGTATGGGGAGTAAGTGGACCGGGTGAATTTGTCTATTCGAATTTTGAAGATTGATGGCAAGAGGGACCCAAAACAATAGGGATTCATTTAATTTCCACGAAAAAAGGGGGGATTAAAATCGGGGCCCCAAGTTGAGGGTAAAAAATGGACCGGGGGGGTGGTCGAGTGGGGATTTTCCCCCATGAGGCGGACACCACACAGCGGAGAAGGGAATGTTGGGGAAAGATGTAGTCAATGTGAGTATAAAGGGGGTTTAGGGGGGGGGAAAAAAATGAAAGTATAGTCGCGGTCGTTCGGATGTAGTAATCTCCAAACATCCACCAGCTGCATATCATGAAGTAGCTTTTTCACTCTTAAGAGTGTGATGGGGCACAGATAAACATCCTGTGGAGGTGTCCAGCAGAGGATTTAGGGTTAGGTTCAGGTCACCGCATAATACGATTTGTCCCTGAGCGAAACAAGCCAGGTTATCCAGTGTCCTGGCGAGGAAGGAAAGCTGGCCTGTGTTAGGGGCATATATGGTCGCTACGGTAAAGATTTGGCCTTGCAAGTTAATTTTTACGAATAGGGCCCTGGCGTCCTCGTCGCAAAGAGTGTCCAGGATCTTGAGGGGAAGAAAATGGCCACCCTCTTATCCTTAGATGACGGGCTACTGTTATTGCACCAGGCAGGGTAATACCTGTTACGGTAGGACTGGATGTGAGAGGAAAGAAGGTGGGTCTCCTGGAGGCAGACTATTTGAGTTTTTGTTTGTGGAGGTGGTACAGAATTTGCGAATGATTTTCAGGGGAATTAAAACCCTTAACATTAAGGGATGTTATTCGGAGATTGAACATAGCGCTGTGTACTTAGGGCCAGAAGAACCAGATCCCCCGATACTACTAGAGACAGTGCCACCCAAGCCGAGCCATAGAACCAAATGAGAACTAAAAACTGGCAAAAAAGAAACATAGAAAAAAGAGGCCAAACGTCTAAAGTGTGCAGATATCTAACTGCGGTGGCCATTTGGTAACTACAAAAGGCCAATACTATGTGGGGGTCTAGCTATGGAGGGGGCAAAGAATAAAGGGTACCAAGAGAGAACAGAAGGCTAACACTCTGCAAAACCACCGCAGCGTGAGAGCCTCCAGAGACATCTGAAGTACAATATAAGTGGGAAAAAAAAAAAAAAAGGAGGGGGGGGAGGGAGGAGGTAGCGGGGAGGAGGGGAAAGTAGGAGGGGAGAGAGGGGGCCGAAGAAGAGGAGAGGAAAGAGGAAGAAAATAAAAAAAAAAATAAAAAAGATATATATCCCCAGGAGAGCAGCACCCATAGTACCTGAGAACACTATACATGACACACTTTGCTAACAACATCCCAACAATGGGACTAGCCAGAGAAGGTGGAGCCAGAGACCCGCAACCTCATATAAAAGCAGTGAGGCAAGTGACAAGTCCTGGACAAGAAGACTTTGGCAGTCCCATCCTGTTATGAAAGAAATCAGGGTCAAGGGGCTTAGCTTCAGAGGCAGGGACCACCCTCAGCGGGCAGTGATGTGGGGACATCAAGCGAGGATAGGCAACCAAAGAAATAGTAAGTCGCTACTTGAGCGGGAAGTCATTCAGCGGTGTGGACGCGCTCTGGACGGTGGGCTATCCGGACTTCCCTGGTGGCGACGGATGCTCTGGGGTTTTGAGGCGATCAAGTGAGGTCGTAGCCATTGGTTGTCTAGAAGCGGGAGCTCAGCAGAGGCTGGGGCAACGGAGGTAGCCGATGACCAGTCCGGAAGGGCCACCTCTGGGAGACCCAAGCTGGAAGAGAAGGTTGGCAGATCCTCCAGTGAGCGGAAGGTGAGCATCTTGTCCTGATGTCTGATTTGCAAGGAGAAAGGGAACCCCCATCTATATGGGATGTTCCTGGGCTGGAGGGCCGACAGCAGGGGCTTGAGAGTTGCCCTCATCCAAAGGGTGCGTCTTGAAAGGTCTGGGAATAAGCCCAATTTAAGGCCCTCGTATTCCACCTGTTGCATCCATCAGTGATGAATCCTGCAGATAACGTCCCGCGGACGGGTGGCATCTGGACTCTGTGAACGCAGCGCCCTGTGAGCTCTGTCAAACTCAATATAGGTGTCTTCTGGCTTTCCCAGGATATGGTTAATTATTTTTGTCAGGGTGTTGGTCAGTTCTCCAGTTTTGACGGACTCTGGGAGGCCTCGGTGCCGGACGTTGTTACGTCGAGATCGAGTTGCCCAGTCTTCCAGCGGGACAGCTAGTTGGAGATGATGCGCACTATGCTCTGCTATCGAGGCCTGTAGTTTGGTCACAAGGTTGGTTGTTGATTCTTGGGCCTTCTCGAGGTGATGTACTCTCACTTGAAGGTCCGCTACGTTCGATTGAACTGGGTGGAGGTCTTGCCTCCAGGATTGTTGCATTTCTCTAGCCAAGAGCTGCATGTCTTGCTTAGCTGGCAGGAAAGAGAGGAGGGCTTGCAGTTCTGGGTGCGACTCCAAGGTAAGCCTGGCGTCTTTAGGCGGCAAGAGACAGGGAGACTGGGTGATAGGAACTCCTGATTGCAGCTGAGAGGCAAGGGGCACCGAGTCACGGCTGTCCGCTGGTCGCATAGGGCTGTCCCCAAAGGTTGAGGAGCTTGGACTCGAAGCCCAGGAGGCATCATCCCTCAGGAGGGTTGGTTCGTAAGCCAGCACATTGGGCATGGTCCCCGATGGGGTCAGGGCAGAAGGTTGGCCCGTCAGGTCGAGAGCAGCCGGAACCTCCGGGGAGCCCGGTCCTCTCTTCCCGGGGACCCCGCCACCACCCCAAGCCACGCTCGAGGTCCCACTGAGGCTCTGGAGCTGGGATGAGCTATGTAATGGGAGGCTAAGAGTGGGCCCGACAGTCTTCAAATGTGCAAGGTGAGGAGCAGAGCCCTCCCAAGCTGACTCACCCCCTGTTGGGGACTGGCAGGCATTAGCAGTGGCTCCTGGAACATGTGCTTGTCGCTGACAATTGGAAAGAGTCCCAGCATGAGGCCTCTTAGAGATGGACTGGTACTTGAAGGGGCATAGAGACCAGGCAGTCCCCTGTACACCAGAGTCACTACAGGTGTGTGCCAGCTCTCCCACCCTGCCACCCAGGCCGCCATGGTGTTGTGGAGCATTCTGGCTTCCTAAAGACTGCATGTCCCCTGCTGCGGTCGAGGAGATCGTGGCCTCAAGGTTGCAGCACTGGGGGCCCTCAGCCGCCCAGTTGACAGAGCTGTTGAGAGGGGTGCAAGGCTGACTCACCGACCCCTGAGAGGCCGAGGGAGCGACAGGCGGGACCTTGCGGAGAGTCAGTGAAGCAGCCTCTGAGTCTGACCCGGGTCCAGGAGTCTGGCTCTGCCCCGCCGCCGGGTGAGAAGGCTGACAGAATCCCGGGGCGCACTGACCTTGGTCTTCTGATCCTGCGCTGCGGGACCCGTGCAGGTGCCATGTTACCTCCTCCGGCTCTCGCGGCGCAAAGCTGTGCGGCTGTCCATGTGAGGCGACGGACCCGGCTTCCACCTCCGCCCGCCTCGGGATGTCCGTCGCAGGATGCGGGCTGTGCTGCGCGACCTGGTAAGCTGGGGAGCATGAGCGGGAGACTTGCATCGCCGAGGCTGCGTCCGGGGGCTGTAGGGCAGCTTGGCAGAGTTCCCGAGGTGGAGAGGGCGGGCAAGATGGCGCCGGGGATTCCGGAGTTTGGGAGGCAAGCCGTCTTCTCCTAGTCCCTGCAGTGATGCGAAAAAATTGAACATAGGTAGCCCCACTGGGTCAGAGGGCGGTCCAGCAGTAGTAGCAGTCTTCTTGGCCCGTTTTTGGCCCATTTTGGGGTGCCCAGGAAAGGATTTAAAGCTGGTCTCTCCAGGATCTCCTGCAGCGTGCGGCCTGACTCCTACATAGCAAACCACGACCCCCCTTTTACAGCTTTTAATGTCCAGCTGGAAGGTAAATTCTCAAGTAATCCATTAATATCCAGATTTGTTAGGGCCATCAATGAGCTTAAAGGACTTTTACCATGAGATAAAACCCCATGCACTAGCGCTCACAGCTAGCTGCGATCCTGCCTTGCATGTGAATGAGGAGGGTGGCGCTTGCAGCCGTCCTCTCCATTCACTTCTATGGTTTTCGCACACACTTGGCTACCTTTGGCAGCTCCCATAGAAGTCAATGAGAACGACGGCTGTAAGCACCGCCCTCCTCATTCACAGGCTGGCCACTCGCAGCTAGCAGCCAGTGCAGGGGGTTTTACCTCACAACTCAGTACCCTAACAGACTCTAGCTAGATTACTATATTATAATTTTGGATTTTAAGTAGGTTTCCCTTAAAATTTTATTTTGTCACAATTGCCTCCATTAAAAGAATCAACCTTCAAGCTCTCTCCCATAAGGGTCCATACCTTAGAATCTTTCCAAACTGTTTCTCAGGACTATGCCAGGTTTTCTTCCAAAAAGTGTCCTCTTCAACTAACATGAATCAGAAAACAGGTCTGCCCATTTTATCTTCAAATGGTCAGGTTTTCATCCATCAGATGTTATGAGAGCAGTTCTTCCCTCTCAAGACTATCTTTGCTGAGAAATTAAGAAGCTTTCAACAACTATAGCGCCCAATCTGGGTCAAAGCCAGCACAGGGGCTCTAGCCAAATGGGTTGTCTCACTAGAAGGATTGCTTTTTATGTTAAAGATCTTGCAAAAAAAAGTCACTTTGCAATATGTGTCCATTAACAGTGTCCTACCTATTCCTAGATATCCCCTCTTGTATGGGCTGAATCAGCTCCTCAGGTTGCTATAGCTACAGACCTGGCTTCTACTGCAGCCTAGTGGAAGCTAGTAAACACACCCCTGAACTCAAAGTGAAACCAAGACAAGAGGACTGAGGTCAGATGAAGCAATGTAGAGAGACAACCCCTTTAAAGAAACTGTTGGCGAATACTGTAAGACCACGACTCCTCTTGATCCGAGCCTGCCTTCTACCCATTACACTACTAAGTTGTGGGCAGAAGTTGGCGCTGTTGCTCTCGATAAAGTTTGCAAAGCTGTAACTTTGGGCTACATTAACAAGTACTCAGAACTCTCAATTTTTAATACATCTATTGATGCTTTTCAGCAGCACATCCCATTTACAAAGGGGAGAGGCATTACTGATGAACTGTTAATTGTAGGAAAGTTTGTTCCCAATATTTTCCCTCTGTTTAAGCCCTGCAAACTCGTTTGCCCAATAATCTGCCAATGTAAAAGGCCATAATGTCTAACTCCATTATCTGCCATAGAGGCTCTACTGCAGATACCACTGTATTTAACAGGAATAGTGGAGCATGTACCCGTATTCTTTCAAACAAAAGGATAGATACTGCAACAGAACCTATGGTAATTGTGGACCTCAGTATGTAGTTGGGTCCATCATTTGAAGGATCTGACTATATAATTGTCATTTTTTTGTGCCAAGATGGTACAGAATAAACTGAAACGAGGGTGCTTGTAAACACAAAGTAAGAAAAAAAAAAAAAGTTGAAAATTTAATTTTTAGATGCTTTCTGCTGCATAGCTATATCCTTAAGAAATCATTAACATCCATTCTACCCGCTCGGGTCCATTCAGACCCCACATGTATAACCGTTTGGGCTATTTGAAGTTCTGGCGTTTTAGGAGTTTGCTAGATCCTCTTACATCATGTGTGTGGTTTATTTTTCCAATCAGACTTTAGATAGAAAATTTTGTCTGGGGTCCACAAATCCCAAGCTGAATACTGTTTGCCTGTGTAGCTGCGGACTGGCACTGTTGCTGTTCACGCTCTTAAGTTTATTATTTGCAACCATTTACATGTGCAAGAGAAAGGTGAACAGGTAGCCAATGGTGCTGTTTTTTTGACATGGCAATGGCAGCATTCATGGTTTGGTCAATCCCAAGTGGAAAGCTTCTGAAGGCAAAGTGACAGGTGATATATCTAAGAGAACTTGGCTACTCCTTGGTCATGCCACAGAGATCTGTTCCGACATTGCAGTATTCAATCAGGCAGGCAATGAAAGGGTCATGTCATGCTCAACACCAAACACCAACTTAAGTCTTTAATAAATTTCAACAAGAAAACATTCGATGCGGCCTTGGTCCTCAAAAAGACAAAAAGGTCTCCAGTGAGTGCTAAGTGCATGAAGTCAGTTTGCCCACGATGAGTGCCAGCAAGTACAATGATACGGAGAAGCCCTTTATGTTGAAACAATACAACATTAGACCTATAGCCAGCACAACTGAACTTTTTGGGAGCCTTAATTAAAAGTCTACCAGGTAGCTTAATTAGCTAATTTTAGGACCATTTCAGCAGAGTTCAGTAATTAGAAAGCCTATCATGTTGGTTTAAGTAGTTACTTATGACATTCTATATTTCAGAGTGCAAATAAATTGACATGACAAACTGTTCGAACACGGGGTCATTTCAGACCCCAAATGGTAAACCACATTTAGAAAATGTTGGTAGGATGAGGGTTAAATAAGCAAGCAATCACCACATGATACAAAGTGGAACAGGGTTAGAGGTCCATGCCTAGGCAAAACTAGCAGCTATAGGGCCCAAGGTTGAGGGTGTGGTTTGTCCCCCCCCCCTCCCCCCCCACCACCACCTCTGTAGTTTCCTCACATAAGATGGTTATCAGTATTAGGTTAACATAAGGTCTTACAAATTCTAGCTACAACCAAATCCAATCCTTGCATAGAGCCAAAAAGTGGTCCAACTACTGTAGATTTCAATGTACAGTGGTGACAAGTTCAGCCACCACTAAAAGCCAAAGCAACTGGTGGTCACCTAAAAAGGCATTTTCATTTTCGGGTTAAAAAAAAGTTCCACCCGAAAATTTGCCCCCCAAGTTTTAAAGATCTGTCCCGGGGGAAAAAACAAGGGGAGTTTTAAATTTTAAAGTCTTCTTGGGCCAGCAATAAAGCGGGGGCCCGGGAACAATAAATGAAAGTATATTTGCCAAGCACCTAGGAACACTTGACTGCAATGTCATCTAGAAGCAAAAAGTTTTGCCTCCAACCACAACCCAAAAACTTTAAATTTTAAGGGAAACTTTGATGTGTTTTTTTATTACCCCAAGGTATAAGTTCTTTGGTGAAAATAAGCCTTTAACTTTCCTTTTGGGAAAAAAACCAGCGGGGTGCGGGAATTTTTAAAAATTCCCCATTCTTTTTGGTGTTTTGGAAGGGAACCATTTAAAAGGGGTTTGGATCAGTTTCGGACTTTCCTTTTGAAAATTTAAACAGCTTTTGAAATAGATTGTGCTCCCCCCTTAAAAGTAGATTAAGAAAAAAACCCTGGTGTTATCACACCCATCCAGCCCAAAAAAAACCCATCCATTGCCTTTCAGAAATAGATTCACATAAAGTTTTTTTCCCTAAAAGGTCTGATAGTAGGTTTTCAATGTACCCTTAAATTTTAGTTTTTTACCCTCATGCAAGATGAATGAAACAGCACACGTTTGCCCATTTTGCTCCGGGTTTTTGTCTACCCCTTTTGTCAAATTTGGTTTGCTAGTAGATGTTCAGGTATATATAGTTCCCAAAGGGCACTTTCATAGTTTTGACCACCCCCTAGATAAAAGAAGGTTTTCAGTTTCTATTGTCTGATTCCGGGGAAACAAACCGGAAGTAAAATGAAAATTTTTTTCCCATTTTTTTATTTAAACCCATTTTACATAAAAAAGTATTTTTTAAAATAGGTTTATTTACATTAAAAAAGGGGTTGGGGCAAAACCATAAAACCCTCATCCCCCCTCCCCCCCTTCCCTTTTTTAACAAAAATTTGGCCCAAAAGCAACCCCAGCCGTGGCAAAAACCCAAAAAAACCCTGGGGTTCCCAAAACGCCCCCCTTTTGGGGGCTTTCATGATCTAAAAAAATTTTTAAAAAACAAAAACCCCATAACTCACAGATAAAAAAACTCCCAAAAAACATTGGGTTACTGGGGGTTCTTTTTTAGGAAACCCCCATGATAAAAAAATTAGAATATTCAGAAACAATCTGCTTCGAGAACATACTCCGGGTATACGATCGTACAACTCCAGGTGGTTTAAGCCATTAGTTTAAACCCAACAGTACGGGCCTCCTCCCTTTTTTTTTTCAACCCCTTTGCATCACTTTTTACGGGGTTATTTCCCTTTTCTGCATCTTTTCATTTCCCCTTCCCATCGCCAAAAAGAACACAATTTTAAGAAAGGTTTTTGTTTTTTGGAGGCCATCTTCAGAATGTTTTGGTTCGGGTTAAAAAGGGAAACCAATAAAACAAGAGTTTGAAGGTTTTCAGGTTTAGAAATCCCCGGGTGGTCCCTCAGAAAAATTTGGTATTGTGCTTTATGGGAAATTTCCCATGTATGTCCCCCCCAATGGGGCCATTGCCCAGCACCAGGGTTTTTTATAGACCTCCCTCTAAAAGCCACTCAAATGACTGTTTGAAGGCTACCATAATACCTAAAAAGTGTTTAATGGTCAGAGTTTGAGCTAGGTAGGAAATTAAAATAGTTAGCAATTTTTAAGGATGGGCCCCGCTCCTGTGCCCCCCCACCCCGCCTTTTTAAAAAAATTTAATTTAAAAAGGGGGGAATCATTTCAACATATTACCCCAAATCAGGGGTTTAGGTTTTAAAGGGGGGTTTTTTTCCCCAAAGAAAAGTTGAAAGGGGGGGATCCTCCAAAATGGGGATTTAATCCCCTTTTTTAAATAGATTGTTTTTTACAAAAAGTGAACCCCAGAGCTACAGCCCTTTAAACCCGATTTCCTTTATTTTCCCAAAAGTTTCATTAGAAAGTTTTGGGTTTTTACTTATCCTGGGTGACCCGGGCACATGAACCAAACTTTGCAAGGGGGGTGGGGAAAAAAAGTGCCGGAAAGAAGGGTGTTTGCTGTATAGAATTTCCCCGGTTGTAATTTATTTGAGAAACATTTGGGACCCTCCCTGCTTCCCCGGCTCTGCTCAACCCCCCCCCTCTCAACCCCCCAGCCCTTTATTGCTTTAACTTCCTTCGAGAAAATAAGGGTAATGGAAAATTCCCCTTTTTGGGAAAAACCCCCTTTAAAATTGATTGTTTTTTGCCTAGACCAAATTAGTGCTCCAGGGGGTTTGGGCAGTTTGAAAATTTGGGCCTTGTGCCAAGTGTCCCAGTCAGCCCCGGGAAAAAAAGCAAAAAAATGGAATTTTTTCCCCATTAGACCCGCAAGTAAAACCTTTTGATACCCTCCCCTTTAAAAAAATTCGCTTCTCCCGTTGCATTAAAATTTTTTTCACATCCCACTTTATAGGGTTGAAAGCCTAAGGCTGGATTCACAGATTGCATTACTGCAAGACTGCAGGTGGTTTGTAATTAAGTTTGCATTTGGGTGAAGTATGGGTAAAACCACATTTTATTAATGTATGCTTTTTTTAAAATTTTACAAAAAAGCAAACCCCAAATTTCAAAAAGTGTGAAAACCCCGGGCTAAGTTTAGGAACCATACCATTTTTCCGGGGGGTATGCTGTTAAAAATTTGGGTACTGCTTTTTAATAGCACAACCCAAAACCCTAACGATCTAGCCTTATAGATCTTAGCACAATTTAATACTACCTTGTATATAATGTCAAGCTACTGATAACTGTACAGATTATCCTTTTTTTCCTAGTGAGATAAATGCAGGAAAAAAAAAGTTGGGTTTGGGGGGGGCATCTAGAAAAACCAGTTTTTACCCCCTTTTATTTCTTTCCCCTCTTTCTCGTTAAATTTACCTGTATAAAAAAAAAAATAAAAAAAACATTTAAAAAGGGGTTTTAGTCCACTAAACCCGTCATAAGGCCATGCCCCACGGCATGGGTTTTTTGGGCCCGGTTTGGGCAGACAGTCCCGAAAAACCGGCCAAAAATGACACCCAATTTTTCTTATGCAAAACCCGTGCAGCAGTCCCCCCCGCCCAAGGGTTTTGGCCGGAAAAGGGTTTTTTCACCGGGGGGAAAAGATGGGAAACAAAAATCTTTCCCTCCGGTTTCCCCAGGAAGATGTGCTTCCCCAATGGGGGGGGGTTGGGGTTTCCCCCGGCCATGTGGAGAAAACGTCCCCCCCCGCGGCCCCTGGGGGGCGGGGGCAAAAACAGGGCAAAAAACCGGGCCCGGGAAACCCGCCGGTAATTTTTCCTTTGCAGTGGGAAAGGCCCTAGTGCAGGGGTTTTTTTGGGTTTTACCAAAAGCAAATTTTTCCCTTTTAAAAAGGAAAAAGGGAATTTCCAAATTTGCAATACTCCCAAGAAAACAATTCCCCGCCCCAATAGCAACCCCACCCCGACCAAAGACAGCCCAATTTAAATCCAGAGTCAGGCGCTTCATGGGAAATTCATGAGGCTTTCCCTTAGGGAAATAATGAGGGGGCTCCTGGACCAAGAAGTTTTTGCCGTTCATGGGAATTTCAAACTTTTTGTCAGGAATTTTTTTTTTTTTTTGAAAAGGGAAACTTCCCCTTGGGTCGCGGGGAAATAAAGTCTACATTTAGGGACAGGGAAAAAGGGCCCCAAAATCTACATTGAAGCCAACATTGCCCTGTTAATGGCTATAAAATCAGAGTTCGCTTTAATAACCCCACAAAACATCAAGATACTTACATCTTTCTCCATGTAATAGCCTACATCTGCAATGTCTGAGAAACCTTCTGCCTTCTGTGAAGTATTCTGCTTCAGATGGATGTCAATGTAAGGGCCTTCAAACTATATAAGAGACGAAAATTAAAATGGTTTGGAAGATGCTAAAAACTGCAATACAAAACACCAAGTGGGACATTTATCAAGGCAGCTGCACCAGAATTTGAGCAGTTCATGTCAATAGTGTACCTGCCTTACATTTATTATACTATATAGACAGTTTAGAGACACTTATTCACCTTGTCTGACAAGAGATGAGTGACCTCTGGTAAAAGGTGTGTGATTTTACATGCACCACAAAGTTTGGCACAGTAAGGGCATGTTCACACAGTGTTTTTGAAGTCGACACTTCAAAAAAAAAAAAAAAAAAAAACCTGATTAGAGGCGTATTTAGAAAAATCCTATCCCCATTGTTTCCTATGGGGATTTTACAAGCAAATAAACACCTCAAGAATTGACCGGTCACATTTCTATGGCCGTAACTGCATCCAAAAAACAGCTGCAATTATGCTCGTGAAATACACTGTGAATAAGGCATACTTTACATTATAGTCAAAAATTTTAAGCTTGTCTGAGAAGGATTTGAGCCATTTCAGTGTGTAAACCAGCCCAAATATACAGTGTGAACATACTGTTGGCATGAAGTAAGCCAATTTAAAGGTGTGAAGTCAGACTACACAGTTCTAACATAAGCCAAATTTAAACACTTAAATGTAGTGCACTGTAAAATGGTCCAGTCCAAGTTTACACTGGCAAAGTTAGAAAGTTGCTAAATCTTTATACCCATCTAGCTAATATTTCTATAGTCTGTTACACTGTAAACTGGTGAATAAATGCTTCACCCCATCTCCATCTCCTTATTTGTTGGTGTGCGGTCCCCAAAGCACAAGATCCATCCCAAATGGATGTGCACTATACATGGTTGCTCCAGGGCTATTGCATGCCCAAGATCTGTCCTAATCATCAGCAAGGTACCAGGGAGCTACACGGCAGGTTTTATTAACACTCTTGAGGACCCAGCAAGAGCAGAACCTGTACAGGTAAGCCACTGCTGGAGGAGCATGGTGGCCATTGCCATTGAAAACTGGACACAGGGTGGGCGCAATTTCTGAAAGAACCATGCTTAACAAAACTGCATCAGGGGACTGGATCACCTTTTAAGCATCTTATCAGGCAGGCAAAGTGAGACTTCTAGCATATTAACTGAAGAGGCCGTGAAGAAGTCAGTGGACATCCCAGTAAGCAGTTTCACATTGCTCAGCCCTATAGCGTAGGTATTTGCTATGTCAGACTTCTGGAGTGCGCCAACCATAGACTGATGGCATATTGATAGGACAGGCTATCAAAGTTTGACCAGCATGGGACATGTCAGCAAAGGGGCCTCCAAAAATGCCAGCTCAGAATGGGTACCAGTTATTCTTCTACAAGGCATCCCATTCTGTTCCATGGGGAGTTAGATCCCAGGTGAGCAGTGTTTGGCTGTACTTGGCACACCTACATAACAGAATGGAGAGTCATGTTCCAATGCAACCAGCTCTCCAATCTGAGCCAACACTCAGGTGCCATGTCAAAATTGGAACCCACCCCTATTGACTGACGGCCTTCGGTGCATCAATAGGATATGCCTAGATGGGAATACCCCATTTAAAGGCTTGTTCACATGCCATTGTCTCAAATTAGGTAGATTACAAAGAATTTTATATGCAGCAATGTCAGGAGATCATTTGTTAGGAAAGGCTCAGGTATTCCTATTCTTGGAACCAAGTCGAGTGTCTGCACAACGCCAGATTACTGAGAGCAGCCTAAACCAGCATCTACAATGTTGCTACATGCTTTGAGCACAACCCACTTGAGAAAAAATTTATTTTTTTAAATGACACCTGAAATGCAGCCACACACAAGTAGTCTGGCTATTTTAATTGTCTTGTACAAAAGCATTACTTTAAGGGGAATGAGCCTCATCAAGTCTCCCATATGCACAACTTTGTTGACCCCACAGGTTTGGTAGGGATTAAGGGCTGGTTCACACGGCTTATTCAAGCCCTAATTGCGGGACGGATTTCGCCTGCAATTACGGCTTGAATAAGGGGCGGGGCGGGGGTGCAGCTCCCCAGCCCCATAGACATGCATTAGCCACAGGCGCGTATCCCGCCGGGATAATGAACATGTCACTTTCTCCCCGCCCGGCGTATTTGCCGAGCGGGGAGGAGAGACGGAGTCCACAGTTCTCAGATTACCGTAATGGCTGGGACGGATTCCAGCTGTATTGCAGCGCAGTACGGCGTGCAATACGGCTGCAGTCCGTCCCTGAAATAAGCCGTGTGAACGGCCCTTAAATATTTAAAATAAAATACTATGTAGTCTCAATAGCCAACATATTTTCTTACCTCTATAAGGTCAATGTATTTAGCAGGCAGATTATACCGCTCTGTAATCATCTTCCTTAGGGCTCTGTTTATATGGGGGAAAAAAGTGGGTTACTTAAAAATTCATGACTATAGTTTTTAGTACAGATAAAAATAGATAAATTAACTTACTTATCCAAGTCACTATCGGACACACTGTCTGTGTTGTTACGTTTCATTTCAATGATTACCCAGCTGTAAAAAAAAAAAAAAAAATTGAAAATAAATGTACACCCAGCGTTAGCATGCCCTCTAGTGCAGCCACTAGTAGAACAGGAAAAAAAAGTGGAGGAATAAGCTCATCTATAAAGCTGCTCTGCAGGGCTTCGTTTCAGGGGTTTCCACCATGTTTCAGAGTCTGCTCTGCATATCTAGCTTTAGGCTGGGTTTACACTGCTTATAGCCAGCATATAGTGGCACATACTGTTCATGCCACAATACGCCAGGTGTTTTAGAAGCACACGCACTAGCCAATATGTAAGCATAAAGCACGTGCTGACCCCCATCCACTTTTATTTCCCCCAGAGCAAAAGCGCCAGGAAGAGACATGTCACTTCTGTCTCCCCGCACAGACTGTGCACTGGGGAAAAAGCTGGCTTATAGCACTCAAGTGCTAGGCTTCTACTACAATTGCGGTCTGTACTTCAGGCATATTGCAGCATTTTAACACCCCAAAGTATGGCCTGCAATTAGTCCATGTGAACATACCCTTAGGCTCACTCTTTCCAATTAAGCTATGGTCAAGTCTACAGCAGTGATGGACATTTCAGCTCTGCTTTTCCTACCAGAGCGACATTGGTAATGGAAGGGTCTAAACAGCAGGACAACTCTAGAGGGTTCGGGCATGTCCCTACAGCAAGGGTTTTCGGATGGTTTGCGGTTTTCCAGACCCCCTGGAAAACCGGCTGAAACTTAGCACAATGAGACTCTTTGGAAAACCCATACAGCAGTCCCCACTGCACGGGTTTTTCCGGCCAGCGGTTTTGCCGTCCGCGGTCTGGCCGCAGAATGTTGTGCAAGCACAATCTTCCGTCTGATTTCCGGACGGAATCTGTGCTTCTCAATGTGAGAGGGGCTTTTCTCCACTCATCGCGGAGAAAGAAAATCCCCCCCCGGCCCTGGGACGGGCCGCAAAACAGGACAAATGCCGACCGGTATTTGTCCTATGCAGTGGAAACCCATTTTGGCTAGGTTCCCAAAAGGCTTAAAATCGGCGCATAATTTCGGACCGAAATACGGCCCAATGCGCAAATTACGGGCTGAAACGGCCCCCTTCATTACGGTAATCCACAGTAATAGTAGTAATCAACTATGGATTACGTCTCCTCTCCCTGCCCGGCGAATCCGCCAGGTGGGGAGATAATTGACATGTCACTTTCTAGCGGCGTATACGCGCCGCTAGTAATGATTGTCTATGGGCCGGCGAAGTGCTGGCCCCCTGCTCCCGCGGCGTAATTGCGGGATGTAATTACATCCCGCAGTTAAGCCGTGTGAACCTGGCCTTAGAGTCCAAGAAACCAACAGGCTCCTGCAATGAGCAACAGCAGGGATGTCAACATCCCACCAGAGCTATAGAGCCGTGAGCGGTCACTAGCTTGTGTACACAAGCAGGAGATCCTGCTCTGAAGAGAAGCAAAATCAGAACAGCAATGTAGCAAGTCTATTTACCTTTGCCTACAATTTTAAAGCTAATCAATGTGGTGAGAACACCCCTTTCACTGGTGCACCCAACAGTGCATAACATCAGTTCAGAGACTCCTAAGGACTTTGTGATACCTTAACAGGATAATACTTACTAAGTCCTGACAAGTTCGGAGCACTTCTTGGTTTGTTTGTCCCCCTTCTCAGTTCTCCTAACTCCGGCCGAGTTGACGCACCAGCAGGTCTCTGTGCCATTGCATTGCCTTGCTTTAAAGGTCCCATCTGTTTCACAGTCCGGATTATAGAGACCATCATTGTCAATGAGGGCACCTTCAGGTCTAAGCCTTCTCCCTCCTTTTGTGCCAAGGCTCTCTTTCTTCATTAACAAACACTTTGGAATTACTGCAACAATGAATAGATCAGAATTCAGCATTTTCTTTAATTGCTTAAGCTTTTGAAAGCTGAGGACTATCATGTTACATATAACCAGTCTTTACAAATGCCGTGAGTAAAACATTTACCCCGATATGGTATCATTTTAAGCACAGGGCTTTTTAGGAGTACGGCCACACAGCAAGTGCAAGATACCAGTTGTATTCTGTTTAAGGACTTTTCCCCATGGCACAGGTTTTCACCCGGTTTTACAGAATAGTTTAGGTTTTGAAAACAGTCTAAACCGGGTGACAACTTTTAATATGGACCGCTATGGAAAACCCACGCAGTGATCCCCACTGCACGGGTTTTCCGCCAGGTGGTTTTTCCACATCTCCGGCGGTCCGAAAAACATAGAACATGTTCATTCTTCCACGCAGTTTTCGGGTGGAATATGAAAATGTCAATGTGAAGGGGGAGGGTTTTTCTCCTCTAATTGCAGAGAAAAGCCGTCCCCCTGCAGCCGTGTGCACGGCCTGAAAAAAGTGCAAATACTGGTTGGAAAATCCTTTGCCGTGGGGATTGGCCCTAAGCATCCGACCAGTATTTTATTGTCTTGATGGTTTTGGGGGGGGAACTGTTCTGTCCGTGGTTTGCAGAGTTACCCACCGCCCTTAACCATTGACTAGCACACCTACAGTCCAGAAACTGGGCAGAAGATTGTGCATGTTCCAAGTTTTTTCCCAAGTTCGGCTAAAAATCCATGCAAGGTAGACTGAGCGGATTTTCGATTCAAGGCTATGGGGTTGGTTGCTTGTCAGTTCCCAAATCCACAATCAGTCTGAAAATCTGTGGCCATTACCTACTGTGAATGGTGGATCCAGTATTATCTATACATTTGTGCCCCTTTGCATTGTAATCCTGTCACAAAGGAAATGGTCAAAACAGGCATGCAATACCCCCATTAGGAAGTTATGAAGAATGAAAAGACAGAATACTACAGACATGTAGCACTGAAACGGGACAAGGAGAGCATAAGTTTGTTTTATCTTACTGGGGTCCCAGGAGGTGGGCAATCCCTTTAAATGGGTCATTTCAGAGCGGTCATCAGAAATTTACCTATGTGTGTGAACATGAAGCACCTTCATGCCCTACGGCTTACCCTAGGAGTAGGATCCTAAAGTCTTCATGTACCCTGATTAATTACAGCAGGTGTGCTTAGATTTTCTATATGTAGGGGTGGTTTCCCTCCTAACAAATGACCATGATGGGAAACTAATAGAAGGTAAGTAAACTGGATTTTCCCCCTCCCTCCCCTTTTTACACACACACCTGTTTAAAGGGTTGTCTACCCTCAAATGCACCACTGCTCACTAAACCATTACAGTTTGTTTATATGAAGTACAAAAGAAAGCGGACCATCACTTACATTTCGTGCAGTTCACTGGCATCAAGTCTGGACCTACTGCAAGGGTGCAGGTACAAGAACCACTAGAGCTGTCACATTTGCCATCTTTATGAGTTCTGCATGTGCATCCTGTATAGGAAACAAATTACACTGTAAATTCACATCGGTACTAATGATCTGGATGCTATGTTCTAATACAAAAAGTCTTACAAGTATACTTAAAACACACTCCCCTGCAACAAACATTACAATGCAGAAATATCAAATAGGACCCAGCGCAGACAGCTACAGCCAAACCCAGTTGCATGCAGGCGCAATGGGCCTTATTTATCAAAGCGATTCAATTCTAACACCGACTGTTCCTTATAACCAACACTACACTTTTTAATCTGCTCTGAAAAAATTAGTTCTGATTGGTTGCTATGAGTGACAGACAGCTTTAATAAATGAGGCCTTGTATATTACCCCGTTTCCTGGAAAATAAGACTGTTATATACATTTTTGCTCCTAAAGACGAGCTAACATGTATGGGATTTCTTATTTTTCCATGAACAAGAATTCACATTTATTGTTGAACAAAAAAACATGTATTAGGCCCCGTTCACACAGCTTATTTGCCGACGGATTGGCGCCGTATTCCGCGCCGGATTTGCGCTTCAGTACGGCGCCAATCCGTCTGAGTAATTACGGTAATCCACTGCTCTCATAGAGAACAGTGGATTCCGTTGCTCCTCCCCGCTCGGCAAATCCGCCGCGGGGGGAGAAAGTGACATGCACATTATTTACGGCGCGGGCGCGCCGTAAACAATGCATTGTCTATGGGGCCGGGAGCGGCGCCCCCACCGCGCTCCGGCCCCGCCCCCGTCCCGCCCCTTATTCACGGCGGATTTGTGCGCTCAATACGGCGCACAAATCCGTCGGGAATAAGCCGCGTGAACACGGCCTTAATATACTGGAGTGATGTCATCACAAACATCAGCATAAGCAGCCAAACTGAATTACATAAAAAAAAAACAAAAAAAAAAAAAACTACGTCTTATTTTCAGGGGACACGGGGTATATTCATGATCCTCTGCCCAAGAACCAGTGCATTTTACAGCAACTAGTCATTTTAATACAGTCAAGGGGTTCAGCTTTTGGAAAGTAGAGCTTAGAGAAAGAGGAAAACATACACCTATACCTCCCAAAAAATATTTTGGTTCAGCACCAAGACCCCTGTTGTCTCACTACATCGATTCCTCTTACCTCAGTCCTGTTTTCTTGGTTTCATTTTGAATTCAGAGGCGTGTTTACTGGCTTCTACTAGGCTGCAGTAGAAGCCAGGTCTGTAGCTATAGCGACCAGCACTGGCAGCCTATCAGGAGAGATCAAACAGGTCTGTAGCTATAGCGACCACAGGAGCTGATGCAGCCCATACAAGAGGGGATATCTCCGAATAGATAGGACACTGTTAATGGACATATATTGCAAAGTGACTTGTTTTTGTAAGATCTTTAATATAAAAAGCAATCCTTGTAGTGAGACAACCCCTTTAAGCAGCTGAAAACTTGTACTAGTAACACCGCACAGCAAAATACAGGAAAGCACTACAGCCATCCACCGACAACCAGCAGAGATCTTCTAAACTAAACACTTGTGCAACATCCCAACAATCTGAATGAGCCGGTGTCAGTGAATAATGGAGTGACTGATGTGCTGGACACTAGAGCAGGCAGCAGGTTTGGTTTTAATTTACTTTCCGCAAGCAGAGATCTTAGAAACACTAAAATTTAATATATAAAGTTGCGCGAGTTTTGCGATTGAAGGGGTACTCCCACCAAAGGCTGATGGCTTATCGTATAGATGGGCCATTAAAGTCCAATAGGTGCAGGTACTACACTTCTCTTGGGAATGGATCGGCTCAGAAAGGAAAGTATACAGCTCTCCATTCTGTTCTGTGGGCGCTCCATAAGCTAGCAGGGTGTTCAGCTGTGCTTCCAACTCCCAGAGAACAGAATACTCACCTTCCCAACTGATAGCACACCCTAGCAATATGCCATCAAACGGTGAGAAAGGAACACCCCTGTGAGGGCATCCCCTTCCACCCAACCTATGCATATAAAACATGACACTTCCTTAAAAAACAGCCATACATACTGCACAGTGGTAGGACAAATGACCAAACAGTAAGAGGCAATAGAAGCCCTAGTGCTACATGGGAGAAGGCACACAGAAAACAGATTAACAATCACAACCCTATGAGGGGGGGTAAGTGCTTAGTACATGAGAAGTTGCCCAGGCGCAGTTATGTATAAAGCAATTGCCCCCCCTCAGATAGGATTGTGATTGTTCATCTGTATTCTGCGCAACTTTTCCCAGGTAGCACTGGGCTTCTATCAGGCCCATCTTTTCCATTGGGCATACTAGGCAGTTGCCCGGGGGCCCACAAGTATTGGAAAACCCTGGTGGTGTATGTTCCAGGAATACAAGAAATATACCATGGTTCCCTTGGTTGGCTTTGCTTATTTAACAGTTAAAAACCGTAGTGGAGAAGGGAGCCAAAGGCGCCCTGCTGATTAGCCTTGTAGACTGCTGGTATCAAAGACATAAGTGGTGTGATTATAAGTGTGCTTGGGGGTGGCTAGAGGCTTGGCCTAGTGTGACGTCATGTATTTCAGCAGGGCTCACTGCTGTTAAGTTCCCTGTTACCTACTGGCTTTTGTCCTACCATTGTGTAACAAACATGGCCGTGTTTCTGGCTAATGTTTTACCCATCATGAATAAGGAGCATTCATTTGATCAGTGCACGCACATGCCTGCGTTGGAAGGAAACCACTGAAGATTTAATAGCTGAGCCCCATAGAGAATTAGTGCCTGCATTAGTGATATGTGAGTGGTTCTGGACCTTCACTATTATTTATTTTTGAGCGCCCTTGGTTCCAGGGCGCCGTACATTCAGGGCGCTGTACATGCATAACATAGGTCAAACAAGTACAAAGGTGACAAATTAATAACTAGCAACTGGTACAGAAGGAAAGAGTACTCTGCCTGTGAGGGCTTAGGCTCTGTTCACACGGCTTAACTGCGGGGCGTAATTCCACCCCGCAATTACGCCGTGTGGCCGGGGTGGGAGAGCGAGCGGGGGGCCGGCACGTCGCCAACCCATAGACAGTCATTGCTAGCGGCGCGTGTACGCCGCTAGAAAGTGACCTGTCAATTATCTCCCCCCTCGGCGTATTCGCTGAGCAGGGAGAGGAGACGTAATCCATAGTTCTCTATGAGAACTGTGCATTACTGTAGTTACTGGGACGGATTCAGCCCGTAATTGGCGCACTTCGGCGCGTAATTACGGACTGAATTACATCCCAGAATAAGCCGTGTGAACATGGCCTTACACGCTAAAAGGAAGATGGGAAGAGACAGAAGGTGAGGGGCAGACATGGTTGTGGATAGGGTTATTGTTGGGTATAGGCGATCCTGAAGAGATAGAAACCATTTAATATTTTTGAAAAACAAAATCCTAGGACTGTAATCGCTGAACGTCAGAAGCATTGTAATTAGACAGGAAAAAAAAAAAAACAAGCGGATCACGAGGAGGATCCCACATCCATAGAGTCAACAATCCCTCTGGGCACCTAAAGCACTTCGAAAAAAAATTACAATTTTAAGTTTGTGCCCAGAGGCGGCAGTCTGATGAGCCTGTATTACCATGTGCACCAGTGTCGCGTGCAGCCACCCAACCAGGGAGAGGGGCGCAGCGGTCACCATCGGGTCATATCTGGGACAGTTTTGTCACATCTACTTGAGCCGACCAGGGTGGGACGAGCGCAATACAGGTCAACACGAACTAGAGAAGTAGAAGTGGTTACCGTGGTCATTTACTGGTCAGAACTTCAGACCAGAGACATAACATACAGCTCTTGGGCCCCAGTGCAAAGTCTACAGTGGGGCCCCCACCCAACCATGTACAACCTATGATACTGGTGCTTTCGTATGTTATAGAGGGCCATTTGGGCCCCCACTGCCTTCAGGGCCCGGTAGTTGCTGCTACCTCTGCCCCCCCCTATAGCTACGCCCCTGACCATAGGGGACATAAAAGTTCGCACAATAAGGATTATAGATTCTCCTCACCAGAATCTGAGGCAGCAAATAAACTTTATAACAATGCAACAGATAGTAAAGCTACAGGGCTCCCCTCATCCACTACCAAACCATAGAGGCAAAGCCCTGTCAGCCAGGTAGAGGAGCTCAGCCCCGGCCACTCCCTGCAGCGTCAGCCAGGTGCACGGCCACCATCCCCCTCAGGGAGCACAACCCGGCGCCATCTTGTCAGAGCCGCGCCTCACACAGAGCGGGAAGCTGCCCCAGAGTATAGCCTATGTGATAAGCCTTATTATAGCCTGGGCAGCAACCAGCCTGAGCTAACGGTGCTGAGCTGCTATCTTATCAGCCCGAGATACGCTGGTTACACTCACACCTCCCTATCACTTCTTATCAAGGATTACAGGTGCGGGGTGACCTGGAGGCGGCGGGCGCCTATATAAACCCAGTATAGACACAGTCCCGTGTATCTACAGAAGAAACTACAGTCACAACTAGTAAAGGGAACAGACAGTGGAAGACTACTACCCCCAACATATCCTCTGCTTGAGAGTTATAGTCCCCAACAGCCAAGAAGCCAAAGACTAGAAGCCATTTTATTGGCCACATTTTACAGTGGGGAAGAGGGGGCACCTGCTAAACTTCCCGGGCACTTAACGAAGTTAATAGCCAGTCACTGCGGATCGGATAGAAGGGCAACGATTAGAAGCGATGCGACACTTGGGCTGAAGACTGGATCATCCTGGTTAGATCCTTAAGATAGCAGACAAGCCCAAAGGTTTAGATGTAGAGGGACTACAACCCCCAGCAGCCTTGCCCGGATCTGATAGGGGCTCTGCAGAACACTCGCTCGTTGCAATCTGATCGCTACATTGCATCTCTCCAACGTTCCAGGTCATCAAGGTCACATACATTGCTCCTACTCGGGGGCGGCAGGACACAAGGCTTGTCTTCTACAGATCTTGAATAGAGTAACCATCAGACATCCCACAAGCTCCAGAGAGGACTCACCTTGGTCTTGTGCCCAAGTGGTCAGGACACAGCAGAGCAGGGCAGCTCCAAGCCATAGCACAGCAGAGGTCTTCATCGTGATGTCCTCTAGGGTCTGATCCCCCAGTTGGTTTGAGAGTCCTCACCTAAATCACTTCCCACTCCTCCTCCTTATACCAGGTCAGACCGGTCCAACAGGTCCCTCCCTGAATCACAAACAAGGACGAAACTTGCAGGCAAGTGTTCTCTGGTTACACCTGGATACTCTTCAGCAACCCCCTCCTCCACCGAAACCAGCGCCCAGGAGGTTAAGTACAGCTCCTCTGCGATCTGATTGTAAGCTCCTCAAAGATCGGTGCCAGCCCCAGGTGCTCCTGCAGGCCAGTTATATAGAGGAGAGCAGTGACGTCAGGGATCACCTGGATGAAACTAGGAGTGGTGACTCACCTGGAGCAGGAAGGTGGGAAGTCCACAGCCCCATCCACAGTGCCTGCTCTGTGTGAGCTCATGATCCTCCCACCCAGAGGGAAACTCTCCACAGACCGCTGAAACCTATTACTCACCTGTCCAAGTCTCTGGAGTCAGTGAGTAAATCAGCTACACAACCCCTGCTCAGAGGCTTCTATGGTCTGTGAGTCTCATAGACATAAGGCGCGTTTCCAGCTGCCATTTTACCTATAGACCAAGCCACATGTTTTAAATTGATGCTAAGTAGTGGCCTCCGCCACCCATAGGGACCCATTGTAAAAACGTGTATGAATTTTTAAATAATGTTGTTGTATAGAAAATTATTGTATTCTGTGTTTTTGGTTTTTTTTGCAGTATACAGATGTTTACCGGCCAAACAGAGACTAAGGGGATGTTCACACAGTGTTTTTGAATGCATTTTTGATCTGAAATGTACTATGTCCATGTACATATAGCCTGTATGCTGGGAAAGCTCCTGAAGTATATGCTAAACGTATCCATAGGATTAAATAGCCCGACTGAGGACAAAAGCATGTGTCTGCATGCCGCAAAAAAAAAAAGTATAGAATACAAAGTATAGACTAGTCGGGTGAATACACTATTCTATATAACAGCATTGTTTAAAAACGTATATGCTAAACATAGGACCCTGTGGGTGACAGTTGTTACATAGAGGTCATAAACGTGTCCCTGCGCTTACACTGTTTCAAAATACATATAAATATCAGATCAGAGTATTAGACTTACAGTAATCCTTATCTAGAACTATTTCCGTGAAGTTTTTGTATTATACATGTACACACTTACGGTATGGGCACTGATATCAAGCTTTCTTTTCACACTACATCCTCCGGGTTAGATTGCCTAGCATCACATCATAGTTGACCAGTTTGCAATACATGTAGTTACGGTATAAGGCAAAGGACACATCTGGCTTCCATATATTGTACACAGCGGGCTGTATCCGGTTACACTGATGCCTCAGGTAGGCGGCAAATAGTGGAATCTGTCATCTATAGATTCCCATTTAAAAAAAAATGCATACATGTAAGGTTAGGTACACACCATGTTTATGGTGTAGGTTTAGCGTGTACATCAAGAAAGCTCCCAATGCATATGGTAAACATATCTATAGGAGTAAATGGTATGATGTTGTCATTTTGGCCTTTGTTTGGGGTTGGTTTAGAGTATGTTCACAAGGCATTTTTGGGCTGTATTTTATCACGTCTAAAGTGCTGTAAAACAGGCCTAAAATCAGGATCAGACAATCTTCAAATACGCCTTGTCGTTCGCATTAAAGGGGTTTTGCCAAGTAGCGAGTTCCTCACCTAACAGGCTGATACTCCCCTCTTGAGGCTTGAAAAAGGGGTGTTGTGTTTCTGTGTTTAAAAAAACAAGTACCTCCTCTGTGATGTCATCACTCCACCTCCCACGCACTTTCCTGATATTCAGTCTCTGTACTTGAGCAAACATGTTATTTGGCTAATCCGCAGGGGATAACTGTATTGTACACAAGTTTCTCCCTCTTATCTGCTCAGGAGCAGGCAGCGTCTTTCATTTGTTCACGAACTGCTGCAGGGGGGGAGAGGAGGGCTGAGCAGGGAGCGTCTGCATGTTTACTCAAATAATTACATTACAACCAGTGGATTCTCTATACGGAAGACACAGGATCTTTTCTCCCCAGTCCATTCAAAGCTCGTTCATGTTCCCTGCCATCAGATAAGAAGTGCAAGCAATGCAAGCACGGCCAGATCAGCTCCTGTCAGCTCCTAGTCGTGTCTAATGTAAACTGTCAGGAAACTAAGGGCATGTAAGTCAGGCTGTAGCTCTCAGAGGCTTCACTTTTTAATGACCTATATTTAGAAAATTGATTAAATACCCATTTTGGAGGATCCCACGTCAACATTAGATTGCGGCAAAACCTCTTTCAGCATATTTCAAAAGCGTGAGTGTGACCCATTTTTGGACGCAATTATGGCCTAAAAATAAGAGATGTCAATTCTTGAAGCATTTTTCGCTTGTAAAATCCCATTCGGAAATAATGGGGATAGGTGTTTTTCAAAGCAGATTTGGAAGCTGATTTGGAAGCGTAAAATTATACTTCAAAAACGCTGTGTGAACATACCCTTACCACAAAAAAAGGATAGAATAGCACAGAAGCCAATTCTATTCTATACAACGGCATTCAGAAATAATCTTGTATGCTAAATGTATACTTTTTATAGTGGGTCCCTATGGCTAATGGATGCCAATACTTGGTATCCGTCAGAGGCATCCATTTAACGTATATGGCTTGGCATGTTGATGAGGAAATTGTATGTTTATGGATTTCCGGGACTAAATTGCAGGTTTTCTGTAAAGGCGTTTTAATTTCTTAGCTGCCATAGATATGTGATATTAAATGCTTTGTAATATGCCTTGAGAAGATGGCATTTTACATCTTGATAAAGATGTATTTGTCAACTGCGCTGTGAGAAGATAGCGACAGATTGACTGCCAACCTGAAGGGAATGACCGAAATATCAACGTTACAAACCTCATGAAAGTCCTATGTTAAAGATTGGTAAGGATGAACTCATGGTGACAACTAGCCATGATTAGCTATGCATAAGGTTATGTTCACACAACGTCATTTTGAATTGTATTTTTTGCAAGGTGTAGAGGGTATTTTGCAGCGTTTACGTGCCGAAAATACACTCCATTATTATTTCAATGGGATATTACTGGTATAAACGGCCCAAGAATTGACGAGGTGCTTAAATTTTTGCTGGTAAAATTGCCCCAGAATATGCGCCGCAATTACACTTGTAAAATACACTTCATGTGAATGACGGGTATGTTCACACGGCGTTTTTGAGCTGCGTGTTTGGATCAGTCTGTCGGTCCCCAAACGGACCCAAACACGCAGCTAACAAATAGCAGTGTGATTTTTCCATTGCTTTCAATATGAGACGCGCATTGGCGAGTGATCGCAGATACGTGTCTCACTGTGTCTTTCGGATTTGGTCCAATTCTTGGTCCCAAAGACGCAGCAGGCGCCCTAATTACAATGATCAGGTGCGATCCTGCTGCATCCAACACGCAACTACATACGCAGCTGCGTGTTCGGATACGTACTGGATCTGATTTAGATACGATCGACGCAGCGTTTTTGGATCCGATTTTCAGATCCAACACTGATCCAAAAACGCCGTGTGAACAGCCCCTAAACGTGGATTGAAATTGTCACCAATTAGGATTAGTGCACACTGTGTTATTTTGAACGGATGATGAATCTGTTGTCTGTTTTTGTGAGGCATAGAAAAACGTATATGTTAACGTATTCATTGACTCCTGTAGGTGGACGGATGTGCAACGTACATTGACATTGTGTCTGTTTTTACATTTCCCATCAAATATCTGTTGAATTTTAACAGATGGAAGACGCAAGACGAAGTTAAACAAAAATGTATACATTACAGTATATTTTCTTAAGTGTATGTCAATGGAAAATGTATCCTTCTCTGCGGCCTCCCATTTAGCACTCTTGCTCCCCTTCAATCGATCCTCAACTCTGCTGCCCATCTTATGCACCTCTCTCCTTGCTACACTTCTGCCTCTCCCCCCTGCCAATCCCTTCACTGGCTTCCCATTGACCAGCAAATTTACTTCAAATTACTAACCATGACCTACAAAGCTCTCCATAACTTCCCCCCTTCATACATCTCTGCCTTAATCTCCAGATATCTCCCCTCACGCAATCTCCGCTCCTCACAGGACCTTCTCCTCTGCTCTCCCCTTATCAGCTCCTCACATAACCGTCTCCAAGACTTCTCCCGTGCTTCACCCACACTCTGGAACTCACTGCCCCAACACCTCAGACTCTGCTCTACTCTCACCAGCTTCAAAAGCAATCTGAAAACCGATCTCTTCAGGAGCCTACAACCTAGAATAACCCCGCTGTCACTACACCCTCCACAAACATGTCTGCCCCTCACCTTCTGTCTCCTTCCCCCTTCCTTGTAGATTATAAGCCTTCGCGGGCAGGGTCTCTTTCCCTATGTACCCGTTGTTAGTCACAGATTATGACTATTTTAATTGTTTGACTTATGTGATGTATGTAATCCCCCTGAATGTACATCGCCCTGGAATCAATGGTGCTCTAAAATAATAATAATTATAATAATGTGCCCAATTTGTAAATGTATACGTTTGTATCTGTCATAAAAAATATAAACAAACCTACCCAATCAAATTGCAAGGAAAAATGGGTGACAGCCAATAGAAAAGATAGTTTAAAAAAAAAAAAAAAAAAGAATATCAAATGTCTACTTAAAACACTGCATGCTTGGCATACATTTAGCGTATACATTATAACGTACACATTTTGACGTATTGTCAAACATAGTGTGCTCTAAGCTTCAAAGAAATATTTCAAGTGTATGACCCAGTTAGATGAAAAATGTCCACCAGTTGGTTAAAGTATGCTAATCAGTTAGAGTGATGTTTGACCTTGATCACAGGCTTTGGAAAGTCCCTTCAAAAGGCTTAAATAAAGGAACTGATAGGAGGTTGTATGCTGAAAACCTTGCTGTGGCACCTATCATTCCCCATTGTCATCAACTGATGGCCACACGAGAATTTGGTAACTGGTTTGCCATGACACATGTACATTAAACAGAAGCCAGAAATGGGGTGTGTACCTAGTCTAAAATATGTTTTGTTTTTTTTTTAGGGTATGGTCACACGGCATTTTGCGGGCCATTATATATATATATATATATATATATATATATATATAAAATACACACACTCACCGGCCACTTTATAGGTACACCAAATGCTAGTAACGGGTTGGACCCCTTTTGCCTTCAGAACTGCCTCAATTCTTCGTGGCATAGATTCCACAAGGTGTTGCAACGATGCTCAATTGGTACCAAGGGGCCCAAAGAGTGCCAAGAAAATATTCCCCACACCATGACACCCCCACCACCAGCTGAACCGTTTGATACAAGGCAGGGTGGATCCATGCTTTCCCTGTTGTTGACGCAAATTCTGACCCACCATCCGAATGTCCGAGCAGAAATCGAGACTCATCAGACCAGGGGAACGTTTTCCAATCTTCTACTGTCCAATTCAATGAGCTTGGGCAAATTGGAGCTCAGTTTCCCGTTCTTAGCTGAAAGGAGTGGCACCCGGTGTGGTCTTTGCTGCTGTAGCCCATCTGCCTCAAAGTTGGCCGTACTGTGCGTTCAGAGATGCTCTTCTGCCTACCTTGGTTGTAACGGGTGGCTATTTGAGTCACTGTTTTCCTTACTATCAGCTCAAAACCAGTCTGCCCATTCTCCTTTGACCTCTGGCATCAACAAGGGGATTTCCGCCCACAGGACTGCCGCTCACTGGATGTTTTTCTTTTTCGGACCTTCTCTGTAAACCCTAGAGATGGTTGTGCTGAAAAAACCCAGGAGATCAGCAGTTTCTGAAATACTCAGACCAGCCCTTCTGGCACCAACAACCATTGCCACGTTCAAAGGCACTCAAATCACATTTCTTCCCCAACAGATGCTCGGTTTGAACTGCAGGAGATTGTCTTTGACCATGTCTACATGCCTAAATGCACTGAGTTGCCACCATGTGATTGGCTGAATTAGAAAATTAAGTGTTTAACGAGCAGTTGGACAGGTGTACCTAATAAAGTGGGGCCGGTGGGGTGTATATATATATATATATATATATATATAATTTTAATATATAAAATAAAATTTTTATATATATATAAATGTGTGTTTTTTTACTGTATGGGTGGTACAGAATAGCATAGGCTTCTGCATGATTCCATGCTTTTCTTTTTTGCAATATACAGATGTCTACCAGCTAAACGGAGGACAAAAGGACATGCTTCTGGCCTCCATCAGGCTTAGGCTGGGTACATGCTGCGTTTTTGGCTTGGTTAATGGATGCCAAGTAGTGATATCTGTCACCCATAAGGTCCCATTTTTTGCAGTATACAGACATGTAGCGGCAACATTGAGGCTAAAACGACACCCTTTTGGCCTCCAACAGGCAATTTAATTCCTTGGATATGTTTGATGTATATATCAAGAGCTTTCCCACCTTACAGGCTAAATGGACATAATAATCCTGTTGTGTACCTAGCTTTATGGATACATTTAGTATATACATTTGGAGCTTTACTGCTGTACATGCTAAACGGACATCACAAATGTGATTTG
This sequence comes from Phyllomedusa bahiana, assembly GCA_025379985.1. NCBI lineage: Eukaryota > Metazoa > Chordata > Amphibia > Anura > Hylidae > Phyllomedusa > Phyllomedusa bahiana. The sequence goes on along the minus strand of JAODAL010013609.1, from coordinate 38,938 downwards.
TACCTGGCCTAAATAACACTGTTTGAAAATACATACAAATCTCGGATTAGAGTAAGGCCTGGTTCACATTTGTGTCATTACCATTTTTCAGTTCTGTCATAGGAACAGAAAAATTAAAATAATAGTTTAATTTCATGACAGACTCCAAAAGCCCACAAAGGATCCCACCAGCTATTATAGGGTCTGTTAGTGGATCCACTGGATCACCACCTGTGGTGGTGTAAGCCACGTCAGGGTGCGGAGTCTAAGGGGCCCCTGGTTTTCACTAGAGCCCGCCACAAGGCAGGTTTGGCTTTATGCGGCAAGAGACCCCCAGGTCAGTAGCCCTGGCGCAACTTTCTTGCGGTGGCAGCCAAGGTGTGGCGTGGTACAGAATCATATGGCAAACTCATGGTCGGGGACAGGCAGGAAGGTCAAGGGACAAAGGCAGGAGGTCTTCAACACAGTAGAGAGCCAAAGAACGCTTTCTCTAAGGACATACTGACACATCGATCTGGCAAGGACATAAAGGAAGAGACTGGACTAAATAGGGTCAGCACCCGGCGGATCACTGGTGCGCTGGCCTTTTAAATGTCATGGCCGGAAAGAAGAGAAGTGAGTATGGGTGCAGGGACCTGGCATTGCAAGTCCGCCCGCGGTCCGACGCACGGTTCATGGCACCACTTGTGCTCAGAACGGCGGGAGAAGAGACACGAATGTGTCCCTGACCCTGTTGCGGGCAGCGGGGGCACCCGCTACAGAGTCCATCAGTTTTTTTCATGGTGTCCATCATTTTAAAAATAATGCATGTTTTACTATTTTTTTCGGATTTTTTTTATACCCCAAATAAAACCCCTACAAGTTGTGAACAGGCCTAAATAATACAGTAATCCTTATTTTACAAAACTTTTTGTAAAGTTTTTTGTGTAACATGCTGCGGTATTACACATTACACATATATACAGTAGACACTAAGGGCGAAAAAATAAATGGGGGCTGCGCCAGAACCACCATCTTTTAGCCTGAGAAAATTCCCCTTCACTATATTTTTAACAGGGACTCTCCAATATCAGGGGGCTTTACAGACGCCCGGACACTTTTTTAATGAGATCGGGGGGGGTTCGGAGGGATGTTGCACTAAAACTTTCAAAGCTAACATTTTTTAGATTCAGTACGGCAAATCCAGGCGCATTACTGCTGGAGCAAGTAGACCAATTTAAAAGTGGTTTACCTGAGCCAGAATTGTCATTTTTGCACTAGACTGCGCCTGATTTATGATGCTCAGTAGAACTGGTTCATAGATTCAGGCGCATCTTTGGCCTGGTTCACACGGCTTATTCAAGCCGTCATTGCGAGACGGATTTCGCTCGCAATTCCGGCTTGAATAAGGGGCGGGGGTGCTGCCCGCCGGCCCCATAGACTTGCATTATCCACGGTGCGTATTGCGCCTGGATAATGTGCAGGTGACTTTCTCCCCGCCCGGCGGATTCGCTGAGCGGGGAGGAGCGAGGGAATCCACTGTTCTCTATGAGATCTGTGGATTACCGTAATGACAGGGACGGATTGGAGCCGTACTGCAGCGCAAATCCGGCACGCAGTACGGCTCCAATCCGCATCGAAATAAGCCGTGTGAACGGCCCCTTACACTACTATTGTACGCAATAAAATTGGCGTCTGGCTGCCAAAAATCATACATGTCACACTTAATGTATACACTTTTTTACTGGATATCGTTGCATATAAATGCATATTTCAATCTTTTTTTTGTGGTTTAAAGACATATACCAGCTAAATGAATGCCAAAAAGACACACTTTTGGCCTCCATCAAGCCATTAAATGATATGGACACATTTAGCGTATACGTCGGTAGCTTCCCTGGCATATATAATCAACAGACATCACACATGTGGTGTGTCCGTTACACACACAGATATATACCTTCACGGTTTAAACTGGGACATATTTCGCCCCGTATTTTGCGGCGTACTATGCTAAATACGGGGCGAGATACGTCCCATTCATTACGGTAATCCACAGTTCTCATAGAGATCTATGGATTACGTCTCCTCTCCCCGCTCGCACAATACGAGGAGCGGGGAGATAAGTAACATGTCAATTACTAGCGGCGAATACGCGCTGCTAGCAATGAATGTTTATGGGGCCGGCGAGTTGCCGGTACCCCTGCCCCACCCCCGCTTGCGAGCACACGCCGTAATTGCGGGCGAAATACGTCCCGCAATTATTGCCATGTGAACATGGCCAAAGTGTATGTCAATGGAAAACGTTTACTGGCGTATGTGTTCATGTTTGTAAACGTAAACAATTTTACCCAATCAAATTGTAGGGAAATATGGATGACAGCCAATAGAGAAGCTAGTTAAAAAAAATGTTTGGGATTTGCTTAGCATATACTTTATACATGTTTTACAGTGTGGTCCAATGTGATGTGAACCTAGCCTTAGTTTGTTCACATCAGTTTTAAAGTTCGAAAAACATGTTATAAAGCTAGAGACACATCACATTGTTGTCTTCCAAATAATGTAAACATTAGGCCATATATGTTAAATGGGTGCCAAATAGTGGTATCCATCAACCATAGGTCCCATTGAAAAAAAAACCCATATACGTTTAATGTATACATTATACTGGATGCCATTATACAGAACAGATGAGGCTCCTGTGGCATGCCATTTTTTTTTTTTTTTTTTTGGCTTATACGTGCGGAGCTTTCCTGGCATAAAAATTAAATGGGGTTTACCTAGCTTAATATGTAAATTAAGCATGCACCAAATGGATGCCTGTGAAACATACTTGTTGCACATCTGTTTAACGTGTGCTTTTTTTTATGTCTTAGGCCCTGTTCACACGGCGGATTGGGGCGGTTCTGGCCGCGGGTTCCGACGTGGTTCCCGCGGCCAAATCGTGCCTAGTTTACTAACATGGTTTCCTATTGGAAACGGCGTTAATATTCACACGCCGCGGGTTTGGCCGCGGCTTCGGGGCCGTGGCCAAACCCGCACGTGTGGAGAACTCTCCTGTCAATTCTTGACAGGGAGTGCTCTGCGCGGTGCTGCCGCAGGTGCTGCGCGGCTGGGCTACGGCTCGCGGCGCGGTTTGCCCCCTGCTATTAATTTGCATGGGGGCAAACCCTCGGCGCAAGCCACGCCCCACCCGCGCCGAGACCACGCCCAGCGCCCGCGTTGCAAAACCGCGTCGGGAGATGCGAGTTTGCGGCGAGGCTCGATGTGGTTCCGGGTGCGGGAACCGCAGCGAAAACCGCCGTGTGAACATGCCCTTATACTAACTGTATATGATTCAATTGTTGTAAATCCATTTCTTTGGCTAGGCTTGTTTAAATTTTTAGGACCTATGCAAACGTGGGCAAATGTATACATTTATAAAAACCAAATAAACAGTTAAGTCACATTTTTATGATCACCAGTGATATGAATATTAATAAATTCTAGTCATAAATTCTATAGTTCTATAATACAGGGTTAAAAGTTTTGCAATTTCTCCTTCTCTCTTGATACGTGTTTTCTTCCATGAAGCTTGTGTCCTTGTATTGTTTTGGGAGAATCTCAGACTCTTGTAAGTGTGAACAATGGCTTTTATTATGAGTTACCAATGACAATGCCAATCTAGATGTTTAGGACAAAGGTTAGACAGTAGCCATGTTATTCTGTCATGCGCAGTAGAACCACTGACCTTTAGCTATCTGAAAAACATTGTCATGCATGCTAATCAGCGTGTAAGAATAATCAGAATAATTAGAGGTGTGTTTTTAGAAGTGACCAGTAAAGATGCTTATTAATGATTATTAATGAGGTGATTGTTATAATACATGAAAAATAATAGGTGTTGCTAAAAAAGATGATTATAAGGTATTATCCAATAAAAATATATCTGTTTTGCATAAACCACTGAAAGTTTATAAAACTGCCAAGCTTTTAATAAAGGAGAAAGGATACACCAACATTTTGGGAATGTCTCTTTTTCTTTTGGCATTGCATGTACATACAAACTTTGGACACCACACAAACAAAGCAGGGAGATATTTTAGACTCCCATAACAATTTTGCCGCTACCAACGTGGTTAATTGGATGACTCTGGCTGTAAAAACACATTCCATTTGAACACCTGGACATCCACGCAGATCGAAAGACGAAAAGAGACCCTCAGCTGCAGCATAATTAAGGTAAATTTATACCTTATTTTTCGTTTCCCAATGCGTGATTCCAAGTAATATCCCGAATACCTGCCGCATTCAGCACTGACAGCAGCTAAATGCGTTTGGAGTGACTTAAAGAGAACCTGTCACATAGTTTTTGCCTCCCTGGCTGAGGGCAGCACAAGCTAGTGTCAGACCTGCTGTTTCCAGCGCTGTGTCCCTTATTCTGTTAGATGCTGTAGTTTTTGTGTATTTAATGCTCAAATCTGCCGTTTTCAGCCAGAAGAGTCATTCAAAGAGTCCTCCAGAGTGTCAGTTTTTTTTTTTTTCAAACCCGGCCGATCGGGGCTAGCCCCGCCCACCTCAACTGACAAACCTATTACTTTGAATAAGTAGAAACATGTGACTAACTGTCAGTGGGTGGAGCTAGCCTTTGGTGGGTGGAGCTAACACCTGCTCATGAATAAGATTTGAGGGGTTAATGCTCTAAAACGGCTGCATCTTACAGAATAAGGGACACCGTGCTGGAAACAGCAGGTCTGTCTCTAGCTTGTGCTGCCCTCAGCAAGGGGGGCACAACCTATGTGACAGGTTCCCTTTAAAAAGGTCCTAGTAGTTTGTCCCAGGTATCTGGAGTCATTCTGACCTGGTTATGCTCGTCCAATCAATGTTGGACATTTCTAGCTGTGTCGCATTGTTGTGCTGGAAGATTTTATTTGCCCCAGGGAAGACAATCAGCATGTATGGGTGTGAATGAACTGCAAGGATGGATTAGTCACCAAATCAGTTTAGAGTGGCTTCCACATGGGTCGGTGGCCAGAGAATGTCACAAAGACATTTCCCAAACCATGAAGCTGCTTCGAGCCCCATAAAGCAGTAGGGTTCATTGAACTGATTTAGACATGTGGTAGAGCCCTGGTTCAGTTTGGTAGTAAGCTGCTCCACTGTAATGTATCATCCAACATTCACCTTTCACATCAATGGCAGCTGGTGCTTCTCCATTGTATACACTGTGATTGTGAAGGCAGGGATGGTAATAATCCATACCTGCCATCTCAGTGGAGAGCCTCGTGTCAAAGGTGACCGGTGATGGTCTCTTGGTTAACGTGAGAAGATGATATGAGCCATGCCAGCAGATTATAAGTAGCACCCCAATTCTTCAGCAACGCCCACTGCAAGGCCAGTTGTCTTTGCTGTGGGGGCTCCCAGGTCACTATCCCTGATGTGACCACTCGCAGTGACGGCTGGGGTGCAGCATGGTACAAAGTGATCAGGCAGAGGCGAAGTCAAGTCCAGGCAACTAGGTCAGGGCAGACGGCAGGCAAACCAGGTTAAAGTCCAAGCCAGGGGTCAGGAAACAGAAGAACACTAATAACTCACTCAACTCTCCACTAAAGCACACCAATACACTGACAAGGAAGTCAGGACGAAATGAGCTATTAGGCCTCTTTCACACGGCTTATTTGGGCACGGATTGGCGCCGTACTCCGTGCCGGATTTGCGCTGCAGTATGGCGCCAATCCGTCTGAGTAATTACGGTAATCCACTGCTCTCATAGAGAACAGAGGATTCCGTCGCTCCTCCCCGCTCGGCGAATCCGCCGCGGGGGGAGAAAGTGACATGCACAGTATTTACGGCGCGTACACGCCGTAAACAATGCATTGTCTATGGGGCCGGGGAGCGGCGCCACCGCCGCGCTCTGGCCCTGCCCCCGTCCCGCCCATTATTCACGGCGGATTTTTGTGCTCAATACGGCTCACAAATCCGTCGGGAATAAGCCGTGAGAACACGGCCATTAAGGTTCCAGCGTCCGGTGATTGGTAATTACCAAAGGAAGCAAGGGGATTTTTAGCAGGTAGAGGTGAGTAATGAGCGGGCCAGGGAACGGGAAAATGATCAGCGCATCATAACACCCTGCTAACGCTGATAGTCGGCGCTTTACTCTTGTAGTTGCAATTAGTGTCATATGATTATCGCCAGATGTTTATAGTCAACATGTGGTCATCATGTAGTTATACTCTTCTTGGACATTTGTTTGTAATGGATATGAGGAAACATGTTAGATACGCAAGAAATGTATAATCCTTTTGTTATATTTTTACTGTAACCCTTTTCATTTCTGTGTGGGACTAATAGTATGGTTTTAAAGTTAAAGGGGTTCTCCGGGACTATATTTTTATTTATTAAAGAGCTCACAACTTAATTATATTAATCTTTGTAATTGATAATCATTAAAAATTATTTACTTTGCAAAACCAGGCAGAGCCCTTTACTCCCCTCATTCTGAAAAAACCATGTGACATCCATTGATCACATGGTTTTGCTTCTGTCTCAATGGATGTTTTGTCATCACTCCGTGGGTGTGCTTTGAAGCCAGGCTCAGAAACACTCCACTGTAGTGGGTGTGACCTGTGCAGAGAACAATCTGGCTGCCTCTAGTGACTCATCAGTCGCTATGTAAACAGATATGCTGACAGGAATGTAATGTACAGAGCTTGAGGGGGATGGTATTATACATTAATGTGGGCACAAACAGTGATAACTATGTGTACACAGTGACTCATACCGCTAACTTCTAAAGCAGTGTTCCCCAATTCCAGTCCTCAAGGCCCACCAACAGGTCATGTTTTCAGGATATCCCACAGAATGCACTAACAATAATTAAATCACCTGTGCAATGCTATGGAAAGCCAGAAAAATGATCTGTTGATGGGCCTTGAGAATTGGAGTTGGGGACTCCTGTTCTAGAGTCTAGGTGCCTTCATTATTGTGCACTGTATTTACCTCTTCTGATGGCGGAGATGTCTTTTTGATAAATTTGCTAAATAGACTTTTTCACCTGGTCAGAAGGCTTGCATTGTTTGGTTGAAAGTGCATTAGGACCTTTGAGATTACTGAGCAACAGTCAGAAGATAGTAGTGGTGCCAGAGTAAATCATCATGAGATGCTGCCCTGACATCACTTGGTACAGGGATGATGCCACATCTCTCTCTCCTCCCAGCACAGTATCAGTTGTCTCTCTCTCATCCCAGCACAGCATCGGGTGTCTCTCTCTCTCTCTCTCTCGTCCCAGCCCTGCATCAGGTGTCTCTCTCTCTCGTCCCAGCCCTGCATCAGGTGTCTCTCTCTCTCTCTCGTCCCAGCCCTGCATAGGGTATCGCTCTTTCGTCCCAGCCCAGCATCGGGTATCGCTCTTTCGTCCCAGCTCCGCATCGGGTATCGCTCTTTCGTCCCAGCTCCGCATCGGGTATCGCTCTTTCGTCCCAGCTCCGCATCGGGTATCGCTCTTTCGTCCCAGCACAGCATCGGGTATCGCTCTTTCGTCCCAGCTCCGCATCGGGTATCGCTCTTTCGTCCCAGCACAGCATCGGGTATCGCTCTTTCGTCCCAGCACAGCATCGGGTATCGCTCTTTCGTCCCAGCACAGCATCATGTCTCTCTCTCATCCCAGCACAGCATCAACACACCGACCTGGGTGGGACTACACATCATACAGCAGGGCCCACAGCCACTAACAGATTAGGTAGGCGGAATCTGACCTGGGCACTCACACAGTTGCTATGCAGAAACAAGTCACCTGTTCTACTAAATCATAGCACTTTGCTAATGGTATCCTAGGACGAACTTGCTTCCATTCATGCTACCCTCATTTTAAAATATGATGTTTGTAGTGAGAAAACCCCTTTAATATATCAATGCTTTTTCCAGTTTCACAGGTCTACTGCCTTGGAATAGCCTTTAATTGCACCCAAGGATTAAAACTGTACACCAAGGACCATACCACTACCACCTGTAGAAACCTTATCATTCACAAAAGCAAGTCAACAAAAATGCAGATACATGTCCTTTACTATCTTCCTCCTAGACTACTACAAAGTCTTTTTCTATGGCTTACCTGCTAATGCTCTTGCATCCCTTCAATCTAACCCTCATCTCTGCTGCCTGGTTAATCTCTTACCTCATGTAACTCTGCCTCTCTTCTCTGCCAATCCCTTCACTGGCTACTTATGACGCAGTGAATTCAGTTTAAAATATTAACAATGATATACAAGACTCTCCACAACATTTCCCCTCCATACATCTCTGACCTAATATCCCAGTACGTCTAAACACGCAATCTCATGTCCTCACATGACCGTCTTCTCTGCTTTCTCCATGTCAGCTCCTCACACAACCATCTACAAGACTTCTCTCGTGCTTCCCCCATACTCTGGAACTCACTGCCACAAAACATCAGACTCTCCTCCATCTTCAAAAGCAATCTGAAAGCCTATCTCTTCAAGACAGCCTAAAACAACGTTGCTGCCACTGCACTACATTACAGCTTTTACATTACCTTTACCCGACCATAGTACATTGTAAGCCCTTGCGGGCAGGGTCCTCTCTCCCTCTGTACCCGGTTGTCAATCAAGATTATTGAAATTGATTGTCTTTGTCTTTCAACAGTAAAGTGCCCTAGAATTGATGGTACTTTGAAATAAATAATAATAATCCTTGCCTGCTACCTGCTTACAAGAAGATCTAGGCAATGGGACTGAGCTAATGAACACGTGTGTCCACCAGCTCTGACACTTGAGATGGACTGTCTGAAAGTGAATCAAAAGAACAGCAGGGGCCTAGTTATAGGAGGTGCAGCGGTAGCAGCCGCTACGGGGCCTTGCATTCTGAGGGGGCCCAAAAGCTCCTTTGACACATAAGAAGACACTGGTATTGGAAATGGCACATGGTAACTGGCAGTGGTGCCAATAGGGCAGTACGGGCAATACTCCTGTCAGGGGCCCTAATCAAAAAGGGGCCCACTGATATGTTAAAAAATAGGAACTAGAAATGGGTGGGGGCCCCATTTGATTTGGCTGTATGAGGCCATGAAACGGTTAATAGATGACTGATGGGAGCCCTGGTAATGTGGGGGAGGGGGGGGGGGAGAAGGGCATTCACTTTTTGCACCAGGGCTCAAGAACTTGAACTTACGCCTCTGAGTAGGGGGCACTATATCAAGCTTGTATAAGAATTTGTACACATAGAAGCAGCTACATTTTGTGTTATCTAATAGTCATTTATATTTATTTGTGGGAAAACCCTTCAGAATTGCAGTTCTATGCTAGAAGTAAGCTTTCTTGATGATGAGATGCAGGATTACAAGTTTGCTGCAGTTTTAAGGGTGTTGTCAATGCATCCTGCTGACACAATAACCTTGAACAAAATGTTCTGGTATTATGGCTTTGCTCTCCCATTCCTGGAAATCTTTGTGTTTGCATGACAAGAATAACAGACCTGGAGGAGAAAAATCCTAGACAAATGTGTAAGGTGGGGCAAAGAGGAGATATACATAAGGAGAATAGAAGAGCAGATAGGTTCACCCACCTAGCGTTGTTCTGTGATTTGCAATATACCTAATATACAGATCAAATAATTTCAAGCATAACCCTAGCGGTTTAAATATAAAAATTAGCACCAATATGTACATATGAGTAAAGTATCCACAATGCAACAATCACAACAAAAGAGTGATAAAACAAAACCTTTTTAATCCCTTCAGGACGCAGCCAGTTTTGGACCAAAAGATGGAGCCCCATTTTTGAAATCTGACAATTTATGTGTGAATAACTTTTTAATACTTTTATCTATCCATGTGATTCAGAGAATGTTTCCTACTGATATTTTGTACTTTAAGTTTGTGATCAATTTCGGTCCATGCAATCCATGGATGTTGGCAATTTTTTCTATATTTTCACATTTTCAAAGTTAAAATTTTTTTCTGTGTAAATCAGATATATACCACAAAAAATGGTTTATAAATAGTGTATACCATATGTCTACTGTAGTTGGGCATCATTTTTTAAATGTCTTTATTTTCTACAACATTAGGGGGCTTAGAAATTTCGTAGCAATTTTGACATTTTCAAGAAAATCTGTGAAACTGATTTTTTAGGGACCAGTACAGTTCGGACGTTGCTTTGAGGGACCTGTTCATTAACCCCATAAATGACTCCATCTGAGAAACTGCACCCTTTAAAGTATTCAAAACCACATTTAGTAAGTGTGTTAACCCATTAGATGTTTCTCAGAAATTAAAGCAATGTGGAGGTGAAATTTCAAAATTTCACTTTGTTTCAGTTTTAATCTATTATTCACTGGAACACAGTAGATGTTACCAGGGAAAGCAACTCAACACAGATTTCCCCCTATTCTGCCACTTTTTGAGATATCCCATATGCGGCCTTAGTGTGCCATTTCACTCAATCACAAGCCTCAAAATAGGAGGAGCGCCTACTGGACTTTGGAATCTCATTTTCATTAGGATTTTTTAAGTGTAATTACAGGTTTCAACACCCTAAAGTGCTTAAACTCAAACACCCCTAAAAAGACCTTACTTGGGAAAGAAGTAGTAGAGTGAAGAAATCAGGCGATACCTTTTTCAGGCTAACTGAGTATATTTGATGGTGAGCTTTCGAGAGCACTAGTTCCCTTCTTCAGACATGGTGTTATACAAGAAACTGAAAAATTACAGGCTTTTTATACACAAAAGACATGGACCTTCAAAGGATCTTAGAATTCTTAAAAATAACAAAATGCAATATAAGCAGAGAAGTCATTTACAACCGGTCAAGACATCAACTATCTGGAAACTTGTGAGGCGTGACGGAGTGGTCAGTAATTCTGCGTCTTATCTCGTAGCCATCAGGTGTAATTTGTGGCCATCACAGTTCTCACATAGTTTGACATAAAGCTGGCATGAATATTTAGCCCATTTTGCAGAGTCTGAAATTTTTGCATTAATTTAAATTCCCACTCCTTTTCCCTCCCTCTGCGTCTTAAAGTGTCCCATTAAAACCATAATCTTCAAATCTTCAATACAATGGTCATGTTTGGAGAAGTGTTGTGCCACTGGAAGATCAGTTCAGCTGTTATTAATAGTGAATCTGTGTGAGTTCATGTGCTGGCTGAGTCTCTGCCCTGTTTCCCCCACATAGAGGCCTGTGATGGTGACATTGCAATACACATAATCAGATACCACCACTTTTGCTAGACCTGCAGGAAAATGTCCCCCTAATTCTGTGCACCTGTTGGGATTGTGGGACAGTTACACTGTCAGCAGTGTGGATGTGACTGCAGGTCTTGCACTTGTTTTGCAGGCAGGATGAGGTGCCATTTTCAGTTGGGGCCTTCAGGGCGCTCTGGACAATAATACGCCGCAGGTTTGGTGGTTGCCGAAAGGAAAGGAGAGGGGGGACTGGGAATATTTCTTTGAGTCTCTTGTCCCTATGTAGCACAGGTTGGAGTTCCTTGGCAATCTTTCGTAGGATCTCCAGCTGTGGGTTGTAGGCGACAACTAGGAGCACTCGGGCTTCATTCCGGGTCTCTTTGTATGTAAGTAGACAGTCTCTGTTGATGGCGGCTGCTTTACTGATTTGATTGTCCGTCACTTTTGGCCTGTATCCCAATTGGAGAACTTTTGTCCTCAGATCCAGGAGGTGTTTGTCCAGGTCTGTCTTGTCAGAGCAAATACGATTGTATCGTATAGCCTGGCTGTATATAATGGATTGTTTTGTGTGTTTGGGTGGAAGCTGTCGTTTCTGAGGTAGGCCGTTCTGTCTGTGGGTTTGTGGTATACTGATGTGAGTAGCCGGTGGTCTTTGATGTGTATGGTAGTATCCAGAAAGTGGATTTTGCTCTCTGAATAGGCAAGTTTAAGGTTGATGGTGGGATGGAAGTTATTGAAGTCATTATGGAATTTAAGTAGGGCCTCCTCGCCCGCAGTCCAGATGACAAGGATATCATCGATGTAACGGAGGTACATCATGGGTTTGGTGGTGCATGTGGATAGATACGCTCCTTCCAGTTCAGCCATAAAGAGATTTGCATACTGGGGCGCACATCTGGACCCCATTGAAGTTCCCATTCACTGTAGATATAGGTCCTCTCCAAAGGTGAAATAGTTGTGGCTGAGTCTGAGCTGTGTGACTGGTTTTGCTGGGAGGTTTAGTTTTTCCAGGTGCGTCCGACATGCTGCTACTCCATCCTTGTGGGGTATGTTTGTATACAAGGATTCTACATCCATGGTGGCCAAAATGGTGCCTTCAGGAAGTGGACCAAGGGCATTGAGTTTGTTACGAAGATCCATGGTGTCCTGGATGTAACTAGGAGTATCTCTGACCAGGGGTTTTAGGAGATTTTCCACCCAACCTGAGATATTCTCTGTCAGTGTCCCAAGACCAGAAATGATAGGTCTCCCAGGATTGCCAACTTTGTGGATCTTGGGGCGCATGTAGAAGCAGCCGGGACTGGGATCCCCTCTACCTGGCTCTGGACCTGAGTTGGAAACTTATTGATCATATCCTTTAGCTGTTTTATAAAGTCCTCTGTGGGATCACTGTCAAGTTTGGAGTAATGGGCGGGGTTGGACAGCTGTCTGTTCGCTTCCTGGATATAGTCAGAGGTGTTCATCATGACTATTGCGCCCCCTTTGTCAGCTGGTTTTATTATTATGTCCTGATTTTCTTTCAGTGAAGTGATAGCCTTCTGTTCCTGCAGGGTTAGGTTATGGACCTTTTTTCTTTAGTTTCCCCAAGATCTCAGATTTTACCTTGCTTCTGAAACAGTCAATGTATTTATCTAGTGCTGCATTAATTCCAGGCCGTGGGGTCCAGGTTGATTTTTTGGTGGGTTCCTTATGGGCTGTTGTCTCCGAGTCGCTGCTGTATGGAAGGTCTTTGTCATAGAAGTATTCCCTCAGTCTCATTTTTCTGAAGAACTCCTCCATATTATTGCAGAGTTTGACATGGTCAGTGAGTGCTGAGGGGCAGAAGGAGAGACCTTTGGAGAGAACTGACCTTTCATGTTTGTTTGGCTCATAGGAGGAAAGGTTCACAACACAGGATTGCTGAGCTGGGCTGGTGCTTGTAGTTGTAGTAGGGCCTTTTTGTCTCAGTCTCTGGAGCTTTTTCTTTTTGTTGTTGATAAGCATGTCCTGCAGTTTCCGGTAGTATGTGTGGAGTTTGGCCTTCATCTCCTCTGTGTCATTCTCCAGTGATGTCTTTAGGGCCTGTATCTCCTCCTGTGTTTTTCTCTTGTTGGTATAGGTGTGCGCCCCAGTATGCAAACCTCTTTATGGCTGAACTGGAAGGAGCATATCTATCCACATGCGCCACCAAACCCATGATGTACCTCCGTTACATCGATGATATCCTTGTCATCTGGACTGTGTGCGAGGAGGCACTACTTAAATTCCATAATGACTTCAATAACTTCCACCCCACCATCAACCTTAAACTTACCTATTCAGAGAGCAAAATCCACATTCTGGATACTACAATTCACATCAAAGACCACTGGCTACTCACATCAGTATACCACAAACCCACAGACAGAACGGCCTACCTCAGAAATGACAACTTCCACCCCAAACACACAAAACAATCCATTATATACAGCCAGGCTATACGATACAATCGTATTTGCTCCGACAAGACAGACCTGGACAAACACCTCCTGGATCTGAGGACAAAATTTCTCCAATTGGGATACAGGGCAAAAGTGACGGACAATCAAATCAGTAAAGCAGCCGCCATCAACAGAGACAGTCTACTTACATACAAAGAGACCCAGAAGGGAAAAACGAGTGCCCCTAGTTGTCACCTACAATCCCACAGCTGGAGAATCCTTACGAAAGTTTGCCAAGGAACTTCAACCTGTGCTACATAGGGACAACAGACTCAAATAAATGTTCCCAATCCCCCCTCTTCTTTTCTTTCGGCAACCACCAAACCTGTGGCATATTATTGTCCGGAGTGCCCTGAAGGCCCCAGCAGAAAATGGCACCTCACCCTGCCTACAGAACAGGTGCAAGACCTGCAGGCAGATCCACACCACTGACAGTGTAACTGTCCCACAGTCCCAGCAAGTGCACAGAATTAGGGGGACATTTTCCTGCAGGTCTAGAAATGTGGTGTATCTGATTATGTGTGCGCAATGTCCGACCACAGGCCTTTATGTGGAAGAAACAGGGCAAAGACTCAGCCAGCGCATGAACTCACACAGATTCACCATTAATAACAGCTGAACTGATCTTCCAGTGGCACAACACTTCTCCAAAGAAGACCATTCCATTGAAGATTTGAAGATTATGGTTTTAATGGAACACTTTAAGACGCAGAGGGAGAGAAAGGAGTGGGAATTTAAATTAATGCAAAAATTTGAGACTCAGCAAAATGGGCTAAATATTCATGCCAGCTTTATGTCAAACTATTGTTGAACTGTGATGGCCACAAATTACACCTGAGGGGTAACGAGATAAGACGCAGAATTAACCGACCCCCTCCGTCACGCCTCACAAGTTTCCAGATAGTTGATGTCTTGACCTGTTATAAATGACTTCTCTGCTTATATTGCATTTTGTTATTTTTAAGAATTCTAAGATCCTTTGAAGGTCCATGTCTTTTGTGTATAAAAAGCCTGTAAATTTTCAGTTTCTTGTATAACACCATGTCTGCAGAAGGGAGCTAGCACTCTCGAAAGCTCACCATTAAATATACTCAGTTAGCCTGAAAAAGGTATCGCCTGATTTCTTCACTCTTCTACTACTTTCTATGGCTAACACGGTACAACATTATACTACTTACTTGGGAAACTACGCCACTTAAGGAATATATCCAGGATTGTAGCGAGTATATTGATCCCACCGGTGTTTCACAGATTTTTTGGGTGAAAATGGAAAATGTATTTTTTTTCCAGCAATCTGCAGTTTTAGCTGAAAATGATTCATTTTCACAAGCAATCCTGGAAATAAAACAGCTCAAAATTTATTACGCAATTTCTTCCAAGTATGGCAATACTCTATATGTGAGTGTAAACTACTTTTTGGGCGCATGGCAGGGCGTACAAGGGAGTGAGCTATTAGGCTAGATTTAAAATGCAGATTTTGGTGGCTGCCCTGTTGCATTTGCAAAGCTCCGAAAAATACCGGAACAGGTGAACATCTTTTAAAAGTCACCCCATTTTGGATTCGACACCCCTCAGGGAACTCATCTAGGGGTGTATTGTACATTTTGGGTCCACAGGTATTTCACAGTATCTTTAGCATTGGGCTATATAAATGGAAAAAACAAGCAAACAGCAATTCCACCATTGTTTATTGGGTTTTTACAGTGTTCGCTGTATGGTATAAATGACATGATAACTTTACTATGTGGTCGGTATGATTACAACTATACAAATTTCATATTTTTTTTTTTATGTTTTACATAATAGAAAAGTGTAAAAAAAAACCAGCTTTTTTATGTCATCGTATTCTGATAGCCATAACTTTTTTATTTTTCAGTATATAGAGTTGATTAAGGGCTTGTTTTTTGCAGAAAGGGCTAACGTTTTCATTGGTACCATTTTGGGGTCATTTGACACTGATCGCTTTTTATCAAGGTTTTTGGGAGGCATGATGAAAAAAATACAGCAATCTGGGTAGTGTTTTTTTTTTTTTATTTTTATAGCGGTCACCGTACTGTATAAATACAATATTAACTTTACTCAGCAGGTCAATATGATTACTGCAATACTAAATGTATATATATTTTTATGTTTTACTGCTTTTACAAAATAAAAACACTTTTATTTAAAAAAAGAAACACTTTTTTGGCATTAACATATTCTGAAAGCCATAACTTTATTTTTCTGTTTATGTTGCTGTGTAGGGGCTTGTTTTTTGTGGGATGAGTTGACATTTTTATTGGTACCATTTTGGGGGGGCAAATGACTTTCTGATGGCCTTTAAATCTGTTTTGTGAAGCAGAATGAAGAAAATACAGCAATCCTGGTAGTTTTTTTTTTTTTTTTTTTTTTACAGCGCTCACCATGAGGTATACATAACATGTAAGTTTTACTCTGTAGTTCGATACAATTAGGGCGATACCCCATTTATATTGTTTTTTTATGTTGTAGCACATATATTGTGTAAAACAATGTTTATGCATCACTCTCTTCTGATAGCCTTAACTTTGTTATTTTTCTGTATACGGATAGCAATTTTTTTTTTTTTTTGTGGGACAAACTGTTGTTTTTATTGGTACCATTTTGGGACTTATATGACACGAATCACAATTATCTCGCTTTTTTGTTTGTTTTTTACACACCGTTCATCATGCGCGTTAAATAATGTGACAATTCATAAGGCTAGGTCATTATGCATGTGCCAGTACCAAATATGTGTACTTTATTTTTGATAATTTTTGGGGTGATTGGTATTTTTAATGGAAAAAGTGCAGTGTACGATTTTACTTTGTTTTGTTTTGATTTGTTTTGTTTTTTTCACTTTTTTAAAAATTTTGACTTTAATTTTTTATTTGTCCCCATAGCTGAACTGCTATACATTGTAACTGTCAGTCACCATGGTGGTGAAATCACAGGCAACCTGGAAGCTCTTGTTAGGCTTCCAGGTTGCCATAAAAGTCATCGACACCCCGTGATAATGACGTGGGGATGCCTATGAAGACAGAGGGCGCCCCTAAAGCGGTGCAAGAGAATTGAGGAGTCTAAGTTGTTTGTGTGGTAAATTCTGAAGAGAATTGTGGAAGAATTGTGGCTGTGAGAAATTGTTGTGATGGTCTGGACCTAATGGAAAGTAAGAGGGAAAGAGAATGATTCCCATCCCAAGAGAACGACTCATCAGAGAAGACGTCGCCTGTGAGTGTGGATAAAACTGCCCTGTAATCACTTAAATGTCTGCAGAGTCTGTGTACATACCACTCTATGGTTACTGAATAGCGGGAAATAATATTGGTAGTATTGGTGGTAGTAGTATAATGGTTTATATTCAGGAACAGTATGGCAGTATTATTCAGTTACTATGTGGTGGTGATATGTGGCCATGATGTGGCATTTTTATTTGGTGTTTGTATAGTGGTATCATTGATAATATTGGTCTTGTGCAGTAAAAGTATAGTGATAATATTTGCTGCTTGTATCGCGGTATTATGTGTCAACTGTATGACCATTAATTAGGGGCGTCTTCCATAGAAAATTATCTTTATAGCCATTTATATGTATTTTTGTATATGGAATATATTATTTGATATAGAGAATTATGATATAGAGTAAATACGTGCTAATAGACCTTAGTAATAGTGCTCTTGTGCTAGCATAATTGTGTTTTTTTTTCTATTCCAAGCAGCAAGAGAGGGTGCATGCAGTGTGCATCAGGTTACGAACAGAGATTTACATTGAGATTTTTTTGAGGAGGGGGAGCGCCATTAGCCTTACTTGCCTAGGGCACTGAAATGCCTTGTCCGCCTACGCCGCCTGAACCCAAGATAGTAGGCTGCAGCCTAAGGCCGTGTTCACACGGCTTATTCCCGACGGATTTGTGAGCCGTATTGAGCTCACAAATCCGCCGTGAATAAGGGGCGGGATGGGGCGGGGCTGGAGCGCCGCTCCCGGCCCCATAGACAATGCATTGTTTACGGCGCGTACGCGCCGTAAATAATGTGCATGTCACTTTTCTCCCCCCGCGGCGGATTGCCGAGCGGGGAGGAGCGACGGAATCCATGTTCTCTATGAGAGCAGTGGATATACCGTAATGACAGGACGGATTGGCGCCGTACTGCAGCGCAAATCCGGCGCGGAGTACGGCGCCAATCCGTGCCCAAATAAGCTGTGTGAACGAGGCCTAAGAAATAGAAATATCCAGTTTGGGTTGTTAGTAGATGTTTAAAAGACAAGAAGTTCAGTTTTTGTAAAGTTTAGAGAGATGACATAAGAGGACAGTTGACAATCACTGGTGTTTGGTGGTAGTGCTCAAGTACAATTTTTCTGACTGCATTGCTCTATTATAGGTTTAGCATAGAGAGAAACTAAATATCATTACAAATACATCAATGTCAAGGGGTGATTTATTGTACCAATCACTGATACTGTCAGATAGCAGTAGAATAATATGTAGACGCCTGGAAAGCCAGTTTTATCTGATATGTTAAATCAATAGTTATAAATTCTATTCTGTACTTAACATTGGGAAATGTTGTAATTTGGTTTTCATTATGAATATGCTTTGTTTCAGTAACAGCCTCTGTTTTTAGTGAATTACAAAACTAAAAAATGATTCGAGCCATAGATGTGGACTGTAGTAAGAATATTAATTAGAACAGATTGGCTTATTACTAAAATATATTTTCTAATGTAAGTCATTTTTGAATGTTCACAGGAGTATAAATACAAGGTGAGAAGAGACTGAGTTATGCCTTAGTAACCAAACCTTATACAGATAGCTTTATGGATAGTTAAAAAGGTTTTTCCACTGCAAGGATTGCTTTTTATTTTAAAGACTTGCAAAAAAAAGTCACTTTGCAATATGGCCCCATTAACCTTTCCCCTACCTTTTCCAGATATCCCCTCGTATGGGCGCTTTTAAGTATAAAATGATTAAAAAGACAATATAATGGGGGCAGCTCTAAAGAGTTGTTCAGCAAATAAAAAAAAATCCCCGAGTTTACCTGATCTTAGTCTTTTCCCGGGGATTTTTTGTCCAATTTGTGCCTACTGTGCACCTCTTTTTCCCTGCAGCTAAAACACATGCCCCTTTGCCCTGTAAAAGTACAAGTCCCAGGGTTCTTTGCTGTGCTTTGCTGTCTGTCCTCCCTCCTTTCAAACTCACTCTTGGTGTACACCCCATGTTTTCTCCCTTATCTTTAAAACCTTGGGAGGCAGGATTAAAGGGTTGTGGCTTCAAAGGGTGCTCTGAAAAAAAAAAACCTTTGGTCACTTGATCTCCTGGGCTCCACACAGAGGGTGTTAAATGTTGAGGGAGACAGATGGAGCTACCAAGCTTCCAGTCAGCACACAGCCGATGTAGAACTACACAAAATTTAAAGTATGTTACAAAAGTGTCTAACTATAGGAGAAAAAATATTTGGAACATATTATTTTGCCAATGGACAAACCCTTTAAAGGAGTACAAGCTTATTCCAAACGGAGTCCCAAAGTGTCAACAAGATAATGTAAATACCCCAACAACCTGCAAGTAAATGTTGTTCAACAGTCACAAGAACATACACCAGCACAAAAAAAGGGGTGCAGAAAAACAGGTTCAAAATTTTTGCATGACATGAAGTTTATGAAGCACTAATTAATCTAATAAAAAAAATAATGTTACTAAAGACCAACATATAGTGCTATAGAATTATAACAATGTGACATACTTTAGAGCACAGAATATGAGAGGTAATGCTCAAGAATGTTAGGTATCAAAAGGGAGCCACTATATGGTAGAAAACTATAAGAAAACCATAATCCTTATATTCTGGATCACTGGGGCCTGTTTTGGGGTCTCATCTCGCAGGGGGCATTATTCTTCTTTGCCCATGACCGTTTACGTTCGCTGAGCTCCCTTCTGCCTCTGGCCCTGCCAGGGTGTGGCGCCTCAACAACCCTGCTGCGGGACACGTTTGGTGTCGGATATCTCAAAGGGACCTTGGACTTTGTCCAAGCCATAAAAATGATACTCTCTCATTTATCCAGTGGGGGGGCGCAAAGTGGTCTAGGGGGCGTTCTGATCAGGCATGGCTCGATTTGAAGAGGGGACAAGGCGTCCCAAACTGCAATCTGCCCTATCAAGGCTCCATGCGGGACTTCAAACAAAAACGGGCCTTTGGCGGGCCCCCGCGAGACCCTTTTACACTGGGTTTGGGGAGTGAAGCGTTTACGGGAGGCTTCGGGGAAACATTTCTCCAGGTCGGCCGAATCGCTTATATAGTATAGTACAAATGGGGGACATCTAGCGAAAAACTTGCGACAACCATATTACAATGCAATACCCCAGAAGGTCCGCGAGGCTCCTTTCGACACGAGGGAGAAATAGGGGAAAATTTTCCGCTTTTTTTTCAAACTGAAAAATCCCCAACAACAACCCCCCCCTCCGCGGGGCCAGTTTTTCCCCACCCTCCTCCGGTTTTACCTGATGGAGTTGATCTTTTACATTTTGATAAGTTTACAACCAGAGCTTTGCTCTGTCACCCGGATTTTTCCGGGGGGAAAAAGGCCCGGGTCCCGAGGGATTCACGAAAAAATTTTTATAAACCTTCGGGGCGAATTGGCGCCTCTGTTACTCCTCCCTTTTAAACCCAGGTCACCGAAACCCTTTCCCGCCTTACTGTTGGCCCATATTGCTCTATACCCAAACCGGGAAAGGAAACCCCCAACTTTGCAATAAATCCCCAATATCTTTATAAACGAGCTTAAGATGTCCCCAAAAACTTTACGAACAACTTAATACGGTGTTTCCCAACTCGTGACCCGGACCAAGGGGGTTTTGTCCCGGGAGGGAAGCCCGGGACAATACCTAAAAACTCGGGATACATAACCACGCCAAAACTGAAAGCCCCCTTTATGACCCTTTATGTGGACGCCAAAAAAAACCTTTGATAGGATTCCTGGGCCCCCGGCCCTACACTTCGGCGTCTAGGGAGGGGGACCTATTTTTACATCTAAATTGGGGCCCTTTACATACCCCCGCCAAGCTGAAATTAAGGGCACCCTTCGGACTTTTTCCCTGATCGCAACTTTAAAGGCAAGGTTCCCCCTTTGTGCCTCCCCGTACGTCCGGGTCAGGAAAATCTGTTTGCGGCGATACGCAAAAGGGGATTGGGGGTTTTACTATGGCGGGAGCGAATAAAAATGTTCTGCGTTCGCGAGATTCCCTCATTTACTAACTAACCCCGCCCCCCCTTCCTTCCCTTTTGTCATGCTCCAAGCCTTTGGCAATGGTCAAACTTCAAAATTAAATGCACCAAGTCCAAAGCACAAAGCGGGGGCCCGCCCCCCTGGGGTCCTTGCTCAGATTAAACGAGATCACCCCTTTTGTGGCCTTCTAAGGGGTTGTCTTATTTGGGGATTTCCCTTCCGGCCCCCCCTTTAAAGAACTTTTATTCCCCCTAATTTTTGGGCTATTTTTGAAAATAAACCCGGATTTAAATTCCTGGACAAAAAAGGTTTCTTTTTTGGTTTTTGGGAAGGGTCAAAAATCCCGAAAAAAGTCAAAATTACCCCCTACTTAACCTTTTCAAACAATTCCAATCCCTATTCCAAACTCCTTTTGGAGCCGTGTACGCGTCTCTTCACATCCTTCTTTGGGCCCCCCACTCGCCCCAAATTTTCTTTTCATTTTTAAATAGGGCAAAATCCCTGGTGGTCTAGGCTCCCTGCTGTAAGAAAATTTCCCGGCGCAGCTACGTAGAGTATGGGTATGGTGTGCCCCAAATCAGAAGCTCTGGGCCTTTTGCGCTAGTGTATTTTCAATTTTTCCTCGCGTCCTTCCCGGGTCTGGACCCCTGCCCTTGCAAAAACCCCTTTCATTCCATTTTTTTTAAGCACACCCTGAATCATTAGTTCCATAAGAGTACCAAACCCTCATTGATAGGCTGGTCCTCTCATGCCATTTCGGACCAAACCCCCATTTTACCTGGAAAGGGCCCACTTCCCTTTTTTGGGAGTCTAAAACAGCCCCTTTGCCCACTTCCAGTGATGGCTGGGAATCGATTATCCCAATCAGGCTGAAAGCAGGGCATTGGTATGCCTCATCAACTTTCCAGATCTCCCAAATTTAAAAAACTTTCCATCCTCTTTTTTAAAAAACTCTCCATGACAAAGACCCCTTACAAATTCAACAAAATGTCAGCAAAATTCCCCCCCCAGACTGCATATCCCACACTGTACTCTGTTGTCCGGGGGTGACAGGGAACCTTCCACCTTATTTTGCCATGGGAAAGATCTTTTATCAGACTTTTCCCTGACAATGGCATAAGTTTTTGACTCACTCTAAGGCGTTAAAAGCAACAAGACCCGAAACAAGATAAAAACCTGACTCATGGTACAGGGGCCCCCATTAAAATTCATAAGTGGTTTCCCCAGGTCCCTGAAAACTTGCGGCCTGTGGAATTCTAAGGGACCAGCTCCAATAGGTGGGATTGTCCTGCTCTTTGGGCTTCTGGAGTCAGTGTTCAAGTCATTTAAAAAAGTTCCGGAAAATCTATTCCTAAACCCCCCCAGCACGCTACTGTTTGTTTTAAAATGGGCCCCCCTTTCAAGAAGTCCTTTCTTTGCACCTTCTGAGGGGGCTAAGACCCTTATCCCCCGGGGCCCGGAAACGCCTATCCCCCCCCAATTGAAGGTTTTAAAGGTCTCCCAGGGTTTTCACATGGAAGAACTTCTACTTTCAACAAAAAGGTTTTAGGTGCTAAACCGGGGAAAGGAGCCCCGGGTTCAATTCCAGGCTTCATCCGCTCCCCCCCGCCATTCTGGCTAGACAGACTAAGGGCTTCCAGGACTCTTGACTCTGACCCTTCACCCCCCGTTCCCTTCCATCTTTCTCCCTCCCCCCCCGTATGAATAGGTCTGTATTCGGAATTTTGGATTGTTTGCTTTGTTTGATATTTTCAGGCGTCAAGGTTAGCCTAATACCCTGTTTCAGTCTGTTAGATATTGGGACCTGTCCCCTCCTAATCTTTAAGCCTTGACTGCTTTTTCGTTATTTTTATCACTATTTCTGTCTCATTGCTTTAAGGCTTTTGAGTGCTATAATTTTCAGACACCCACAACACCCTGCTTTACAGGTGTTACATCACTCTAGGCGGTGTCAGTTTATCGTCCCTTTAAAACATTTCCCTAACTAACCCGTTTGGCGAATCATTTTATCGCACTGCTTAACATTGTTATTTTATTCTGACAGCACGTTCTCACTTTTGGACAATTCCCGATTCCTTTTTTATTGCTTCATTCTTTCTTTGTGAGTTTTTTATTCTTGAAAATAAAAAAAAACTTTTAAATAGAAAAAAGAAAACCAAAATTATACAAAGCAAATTTTTCCCGGGGGGGAAAAATTCCGCGGAATTTTCCCCAAACAAAGGAAAAGCGGTTTTTTCCTCAGGGGGACCGTTTAGGTTGGTACCCCAAATAAGACCCTTTTTTTACAATTGAGTTAGTCAATAAGGGGGGCCTTCAAGTGAAAATACCTTTTTTGGTTGCACCCTTGGGGGAACATTTGGTACGTGGTTTTCCCCTTTGTGGCCTTTCAAAAAATGGGGTTAAAAAGCCCGGGGTTGGCCGTTAAGGACCAAATCTAATTTTTTAAAAATCGGGGGGTTTTCCCCGTGAGTTTAACCAAACCTGGACTTCTCTTAACCTCTGTGTTGGGGGGGCTGTTCCTTGGTTATTCCTTCTGGGAACGTATAAAAGGGATCTGTAGGGGGTGGTACCATTTAAGGGGGTTGTGGGCCTTGACCATTTGAATTGCCCGGGGGTCGGTGCTGGGGCGGGAACCCGTGGGGCAGAAATTTTCTATTCGTCTAAAACTTTAAAAAATGGTTAAAAACTTAACCAACAGTCTTACACTGCCCCAAATTTTTTAAAATAGTTTTGAAAAATCTGGCGGGGTTTTAAACCCTTTCTTTTCCAACATTTAAACCTTCTTTTTGCTGGTTTTATGTTATCCCACTATTTATGAAATTGGTGCAAGGGGTGCTGAACCTAAACAATCCCCTTTTTTTCTGTGCAGTTGGGCCCTTTTTACAGAAGCCTCACCCCCTTTTGTAAAGGAGAGGTGGAGATGCGTCAAAAAGCAAATTAATAAGGTGGTTTTTAAAGCAGTAGTCTTTTTTTTCCCACAAATTGAAAAAAAGAATTCTGCCGCGGGTTTTGCCTTAAAGGCTTTTTCCCCTATTTCAATGATTAGCTTTACCCCAAAATAGGCAAAGGTACATAAAATTATTACCCAAAAACATTGCTTTTTTTTAAAGTTTTCCCCTTCAGAGTCCCGGACAATCCTTTTCTCCTTTCTTTTGTAAACCCCGGCTTGCCTAGTTACGGTCACCTCTCTTGCTTTTTAAAAGGCGCAGCAGTGGCCCGGGTGGTGATGTTTTCTCCTTGCTCTGTTTTTTACCTTTTTGGATGGGAGCTTGGGTTTTCATTACTTATGACCCCTTTAACCCTTTTAGAGTCTTTTAGCCCCTTTCGGGGCTGTTTTTTTACCAATCCCCGCAGCACTCATTTTTTTTTTAAAGGCTTTTTATACACAGGGGCGGGAATAAAACCCTGGGATTTTTCAGCTGGGTTCAAATAAATTTTAAAACCAAAAGAAAAAACAAAAAGCAAAAAGAATCCGTACTTTAGTCTACACAGCACAGATTTTTTTTTTTAAACCACCCCGGGGTTTTGCCGTTTGGGCCCCAGTTTACTTTGAATGTCGGGTTTTGCTGGTAGACCTACCTAAAATGCTTCCCCAAAACCCGCAAAAGATGAAAATACCAATTTACTGTTGTTAACCCCCCACCCCC
Source organism: Phyllomedusa bahiana (assembly GCA_025379985.1). Classification (NCBI taxonomy): domain Eukaryota; kingdom Metazoa; phylum Chordata; class Amphibia; order Anura; family Hylidae; genus Phyllomedusa; species Phyllomedusa bahiana. Next base: position 14,474 of record JAODAL010013609.1, on the reverse strand, counting down.
CCAGCCTAAAACAGGGGAAAAGTTGCCGGGGCTGTGGGTCTGTTTAAAAATTTATGGCGAAAAAACTTATTTTTCCATGTAAAAAAGACTAATTTTGAGGGCTTTTTTTTTGGGGGGCCAAAATTACTTTTTAATGGTGTAGTTTTAACGTACCTTAAAAATTTTACTAGGAAAAAAGCAAAAAAAAAAACAAGTGGGGCCCAAAAAGTTTAAAAAAAAAAAAATTTCATGCCCTTTTGTGCGGTCTTTTTTTTTTACGGCGTTCAAATCTTCGTAAAAAATGATGTGTTCTCTGGGATTCTTCGGGTTTAAAAACGTATCCCAACACCAAAAATTTTAGAGCCAAAATTTTGCCACTTTCTGTGGGCCAAAAACTTTTTTTTGCACTTAAAAATAACAGATTTAGTGAGGCGGCAATTTTTGCGGGCTGAAGTGTGACTTTCTATTGGTACCAGTTAAAAGAAATACATGTGACTTTTTTTGATCAATTTTATTTCAATTTTTAGTGGACGTGAAATGGTAAGAAACCCCAAAAATTTTTGCTTTTTAATTTTTTTTAGTTTATTTCCTTTCAAATGTCGGCGGCACACCAAAGGGTCGGTGGATCCTCCGGTGCGCCCCGGGTCCGACACAGTGGGGCCTGCCGCAGCCCCGTAGCTTAGAGGGTCCGCCGCGGCCTCGTGGTACTCAGCTGGGCAGTGGCGCAATGTATTTTTCCTTAAATTTCAACCGCTGCCTCTTCCCCCGGCCGCACAGCTGTCGTATGTATTGGGAATACACTGCGCCCGTATGTAAAACCCGAGAAATTTAAAAGGTTTAAAATATTTTTTCCGGAAACCCACAGGGCCTTTTAAAACGATTTATAACTGTCCTGTCAGCGTCAGGATTCATACATGTCGCCCCAAGTGTCTAATGACCCCAACTGACAGCATCAAAAATTCCTATGATTTTATGAGCTCAGGTTATTAAACCCAAAGTCTGACAAAAAAAACACAACCGTAATACAGATTCCAAATTTTTTGGGCCCCCATTGCTCAAGGAAAATTACTTTTTGGGAAAAGGGAACACTTTTAGGTTTGGGGAAGAAATCCACTATTTTCCTTGAAGAATTTTAAAAAGGGGGGGGTTCCCGGTGGGTTTGTTGGGCCCCCCTTTTACAGGGAAAAATTTTACTTTTTGTAGGGATTACCAAGTTTGTGGCTTGTTGTTTTCTAGCAAATTTCCCAAGTGGGTTTTTCTGATATTTGGGTTTCCTTTTTAATTTATAACCCTTTTCTTCCCGCTTTTTAGTTTTCTGGAATTTACGAGGGTTTTTGGGGGGCCCCAACTTCTTTCTACAAGCATTAAAAAATTTTTAGTTATTTCCCCGGAAAAAAATTTTGGCTAAATTTTCCCCCACCCAAATTTCTTGTTTCCCTTTCCCCAGCAAAACCCTTTCTGTACACAATTTTTACTATAGCTTTGTACTTTAATGTAAATTTAATTTTTTCTGAAAAAATAAATTTCAAAACAAACGGAAACTGTAATCCCCAACTGATTCGTTTTTTTAACCTGTTTTTCCTCTCCTGATGTGAAAAAACATATCAAGGGCTTTTGATAAAACACAAGATTTTTTTCAACCTTTTATTAAAGGTAAAATTAAAAAATTTTGGTGCTAAAAAGATTACTGTAAGGCTCTGTTGATGTTGGTTTTTGGGCCCTTTTGGAATAGGTGCTCCGGGTCTTATGGGCCAAAAGGATCTTGGGGCCCCTATTTAAAAAAAGTGAATCAATTTTGGGCCGGAAAAACACGCAAAAAACTGTATACTGCACCAATTTTAGGGTTTTTTAAAACATTGGGCCAAGGCTGACTTAGGACAAATTTATTCGAATATAGGCTAAAACTGTATTTTAAAACATACATTGGAGGTTAAGGTTTCGGGAAAATTTTTTTATTATAGATGTTTAAACGCATGCAAAATTTTGGGGAAAAAATTTCCACAAGGCCATACAAAACCATAATTAAAGAAGTTTTCCACAAAATAAAATTGACTTTGGAAGCTTGCAAATTTTTTTAAACTTTTTTTGCCCCTTCAAACATTTTTAAATTCTGGGCCATCTTTGGGTTTTGATTTCTCCCTTTAGGGGCCCTTTTCTAAAAAGCTGTTCCCGGGTATGGACCCAAAGGGGTGAAGGGGCTTCTCAGCCTGGTCGCACATGCTCAGACAAACACCTCTCCTCTGAGGCACTACTGGTGTTCAAACCATGGGCTTCATTCTTTTTTTCCTGGGCCCTTTTGGGAAAAGTTAGTAAAAAGTTCCCAAAAGTCAAATAAAAAAAAAAAAGAAAACCCCAAAAGAGGATGTACCTTGATTAAAAAGAAAAAAATCCAAAGGTTTTTTTTTCCCGGGAGGGGTTTTTAAAAACCCCGGACCCTTTTTGCTGTGAGGAAAAACTTTTTTCCCTGAAATACATTTTTAGCTATCCCCAAATTTTATACATTTAAAAAATCCTTTCTGTGACCCACAGAGAGGGAAGGCCCGGGGTGTCATCCTGCTGGGTCCCATGAAATGCAAGCAAAAAAAAATCAACACGCCACCCTTTTGAGAAAACAAGCTGAAGAGCTGGGGAACAGGAGGTTTTTTAAAAAAAGTCAAAGGGAAAAACCCCCTTTAAAGGAAAATCATTTAAAAAAAAAAAAGGGAAAAATGCTATAGCCCTAAAAAATTTTGCCCTAACTTTATTTAAATCCAACAATATTTAGGTGGGAAAAAAAATCAGATTCCCAAAATGGTTATTTAAAAAATGGAATTTAGATTGTCCAACAAAATTCAAGTCCCTTCTGGGTTAAAAAAAAAACCCGTTATATCCCAAAATGCAAATAAAAAAGTTCCCCAAAAACATGCTTCAAAAAACCAAAAATAAAACCTCCCGAAATGCCACCGTTTATATAAGCAGACTTTAATTTTTTACTTTCTCAATTTTAGAGGGGGGAGTGCAACGTCCAATTTTAAAAGCTTTTCCATTAGGTTGAGGGAAATTTAAAAACTAATAACCACCTTGGTTTTTTACAGCCACTAACTTGTAAAGTTGATATGTCCCCAAAGTCCGAAATGCTCCGGGGGGAAGTTTGGGAGTGACATTCCCCTAAAAGGCCCTTTAAAGCCTTACAGTACCAAACAAACCGACGCGGTTTTGTAAAAATGCGGACTCCAAACAGGGAACCCCCTTTTCCCAATAAAAGCCATTTTCCCCAAAAAAGGGGGGTTTGGGATTTCTTAAAAATGTATTCCCAAAAGGGGATGTTCACCAAAGGCTTTAAAAATTTCGTATTTTCCGCACATTTCACTGCGACTGGGGCTTTATTTGCGGCCCAAATGCGCCCCCAGCAATTACGGGAATTCAAACTCTCTTTGAGAGCTATGGATTTTTTCGAAGTTCCCCCGCTTTTTACAATTTCAAAACGGGGGGGGGAAAAGCACCCTGTCCATTTTTTGCGCCGGGCAACGCAACCAGACAAAAACATGCAAGGGGGGGCCCGGGCCAGGTTTCCCCCCCCCCCGGGTTTGGAATTACTGCCGATCAGGACGGGTTTTTCCCCAAAAAAAAGGCATATTGCGGGGCGTTTCTCAAAATCGCCGCAAAAAAGCCCTTGTGAACATAAACCCCTTTGGGGGAAAAAAAAACCCTTTAGGTTTGTTTTAGATATTTTGCTGTGCAATTTTGGGGGAAAAACCCGAACATGTTTCCCTTGTTTAATGATTTCCCGCGTGGTGGGTGAATTTGGGCTTTTTTTGTGGGGGTTTGCAAAAAACTATTTTTTTTTTCCCAAAATTTCTTCAATGGGGGGTTTGAATACAGTTGTACAGTGTATAATTGAATGGCATAAAAATTGCAGCCCCTTGGGGCATACAATTTTGAATTTTATTAAAATTCAAATATATTGTGACGAAAAACAAAAACACAACAAAATTTTCAAACAACAAGAGGGGTTTGAAAAAAAAAAATGAAGAACAACATGCAGGAAAGGTTTTGCATATCTCAATCAATTTGAAATTTTTGCAACATATTTTTTTTCCCCTTTCGTGAATGGGAGGAAAAAAAAGATCCAAAACTGTTAAAACACCTAAAGGGCGTTGCATGTTTTTTTCAATCTATAAATACATGTTCAAGACAACCACCCTAAAAGCCTAGTGATAAAATGATCAAAGAAGATGGCAACTGAAAATTTGGTCTAGGTGAGAGGTGGTCTTCTCAAAAAGATGGTCTTTTGGAAAAGTGTAATTGTCTATCCACAGATAGTGACCAGACAAAAAAACATGGGGGAGTTTAGCTGTGAAGTGTGCAGAACTGTGAATGCAGCTATGAACTAAAATACAGGCTGTAATGCAGGATCAGTACAAGCTAAGTATAAGAGCATGTCCCCACGGCACCAGTTTGCAGACGGTTTTTCATTCAGTTTGCGGTTTTGCAGACCGTCTGAAAAACCATCTGCAAACTAACACACCGGGCTTCTATGGAAAACCTGTGCAGCAGTCCCCACCGGCATTTGTCCTTTGCCGTGGGAATGAGCCCTTACAGTACATTGAATGGGTTTGTACAGGATTAGGGATGAGCGATTATAATCAACAAAGTTGAAATCGGCACGATTTTTAGGCTAATCGGAAATTTCCGATCACGCAGTCTTTTAGGGGACAATCTGCAGATATCTATTACTATCGTGCCATTTTCGTCGCTTCCTTCATTTTGGCGGCCAGCAAATCAGCTTAGAGCATAGAGCAGGGTGAGCTGGGTGTGCGACGTCATGACTGTGATGTGTATGGTTGTCATTGGCTGGAAAAATCACATGACCTCGTTTTGCATAGAACAGCGTTTCCTGTTCATCATCAGTGTTTCAGTGTCTCTCACTAGAGCAGGACGTGTGCTGTGTGTCTCTCAATACAGCTCAGCGACACAGTTCTCTCTTTATTCATACAGACAACTATGCTTTTAGCTGTGAACATTAGAATATAGGTAGATTAGAGAATTTCAGTTCTTAGTTAGACAGAGATTTTTTAAAGAAGCATCTAGCGCTGTTCTGCCACGGGGGGTGGGTGCACAGACAGGCTGGCTTTGGAAAGGAGGGTGTATATTGTGCAGCCAGACTCTGCTTTGAACCTGCATTGAAATGGCATTTTTTTACCACTTTTTGGCCAGCACATCTCGCACCTGAGGTGAAATTGTACCTTTTATTTTGTGCATCCCAGTTTTGTTGAAAGAGCCACCTTTTACCTAAATTTGGATACAGAAATTTTCTAGTAACTGTTCTCATGTGTCATTGCTGCAAAAAAACGCTTGGTGAATCTCAGTTTGGCGCAGATAGCGCACTTGTATGATAGTTTGTTGAAAACTATCAATTTCTAGTCGTACTGGGCAGTTGTAAATCCCTGGGACTAAAGGAAGAACACTGTTGATTTTGTCTTATGGTTCTTCCACCAGACAGCATTTCACAAGTATTCGATAGAAACAATTCTGTTTCTAATTCTAGTTGGCTGTTGGAAATTAGAGGGATTTAAGAATAGCTGTGATTTGCCGTCTTTTAATAAGAGACTGTCAAAAACTCTTCCATACCTTTTTTAAATTTTTATCTTTCTGGACATGGAGCGAAATGCTGGTGGTAAGTGAGCAAAGAGGGGTGTAGGAGGTAGAGGTACAAGAGAAGGTGCTCCTTCCAGTGCTGGCGACAACACGCAAGCCAGCGGATCATCGGTTGCAGGACCGTCAGGCCTGTCATCGCTGGGTCAGGGCCCTGTGAATCTCAGTAACGTCGCCATTCTGTTCTTCAGTGGTTAATGCAACCTGCATCCAGCAGTCTTACCGCCTCATCCTCCCAGTCACGGCCACAAATGTCGTCATCATCATCGTCCGCATCCGTCCAACATGAAGCGAAGGCAGCCCAAATGTCAACTCGTGTACCCACTGTCAGGGCTAGGCTGCGCTCAGGCTGCAGGGATCAACAGGCTGCAGAAGCTGATCGGCGACCCCACCTGGATAGACAGTCTGCAGGGAGCTGTGTGAGTGACAGACTCCCAGCCGCTCCTGACAGGGGGCGTGTCGCACCAGCCAATGGGAGGACCCGGAGGCCGCTCCAATCAGCTACAAGGGCTGTATCTGGGGATCACATTTAAACTCCCTACTAGCTGAGTGCTGCGCCTGCGATATTTTCCTGGTTGCCTATTCCTGTGCTATTGTTTGTTGTCTGCTTATCTGTGTACCTGACCTCAGCTTGTCCTCCTGACCCCGGCTTGTCTTCTGATTTTATACATCGCTCCCGTTTGGCTTTTGACCCCGGTTTTTTACGTTTATCCCTCTGGTTCTGATTTGTGGCTTTGGCGTTTCCTATTTAGTATTGACCCAGACTGTCTGACTATTCCTCCTCCTGACGGCCCCAGCACTTTAGCAGCGCAGGGACTGTCGCCCAGTTGCCGGTTGCCACCTAGGGCAACACGTCAAGTAGGCAGGGACAGTGGACTGGGTTCCAGTTAGGGCTCACTGTACCCCCCTTGACCTGACATTATCGCAGGTCGGAACCGTTACTGCTCTACCCTCACTTTGAACCCCATAACCGCTCTGGTAGAGCAGATGCAGGGGCTAACCCAGCTAGTCCAGGATCTGGCGCTAAGGGTAGAACAGCAGGAATCTACCCCAAGGCATAGTGTCCCTGCACTACCTCCCCCTCCTGTGGAGCCCCCTATCCAGTTGCCTGACAGGTTCTCGGGCAACAGGAAGGCCTTTTTGGCATTTAGAGAGGGATGTTGCCTGTATTTTAGGCTCCGCCCATGTATATCGAGCAAAGAGTGGGAATGGTTATGTCCCTACTTCAGGGTTCCCCCAAGGAGTGGGTTTTTTCGTTACCGCCTGATTCGCCTAAACTGTCTTCTGTGGACAGGTTCTTTGCCGCCTTAGGGGTACTTTTTGATGACCCGGATAGGAAAGCTGTGGCTGGGCTCAGCTGACCACCTTGAGGCAGGGTAAAAAGACGGTGGAGGAGTTTTGCTCTGAATTTAGTCGCTGGTGCGTTCCGTTTGGGTGGAACGACCAAGCTCTCAGATGCCAGTTTAGATTAGGGTTAGCTGACCATGTGAAGGATTTATTGGTGGCTTACCCTACCCCTGGTACTTTAGATGAGGCTATGGCACTAGCCGATCGTCAGGAAAGACATTTAAGGGAGAGACGTCAGGAAAAGGTTTCCCATCCAGAGGAACATACCATGGTCACCTCTAAACCAATTGTTTCTGATTTAATCCCAGAGGGGCTCATGCAAGTGGGGGTGTCTTCCGTGACTGCTGCTATTGACCATAGGACTACTTGTCGCAACCAGGGGTTGTGCTTCTAGTGTGGCGAAGATGGACACGGCATTCGGGAGCTCTCCAAACGGAAGACCAGGCCAGAAAAACTCCAGCACCTAGGTGGTCAGCAGGAAGATCACCTAGGCGAGCAGGTATTTCATATTATATCCAAAAAGTTGCTGCTACCAGTTAAGATTTCATGCTTGTCGCTGTCTGGTTCTGGGAGTGCGTTTGTGGATTCTGGAGCAGCTTCTAATTTTGTTGATGCGTTTTTCGTCAAACGTCTAGGCCTACCTTGGAGACCGCTATCTGAGTCTCTACGGGTTGTGGCTATTGACTCCACTCCACTAGCTCGGGACACAATCCAACATTGTACTCCTGAGCTGGAGATGGTGGTCGGATTCATCCATATTGAAAAGTGTATGCTATTTATCATGGAGGGGCTGCCCGTTGATGTGGTGTTGGGGCTGCAATGGCTTCAGAAACATAACCCAGTGTTTGACTGGAATTCAGGTGAATTAGTCAAGTGGGGACAACGGTGTGTTGACAGATGTCTCCCTACCATACTGGGCAATACTGAGGTGGAGCAGATTCCTGTTTTTTATCCGTGACTTTGCTGCAGTATTTTCTCAGAAACAGTCGGAGATACTACCCCCTCATAGATCTTACGACTGTGCCATTGACCTAATGCCCAGAGTGAGGTTTCCCAAGGGGAGGATATATAATCTGTCTGGTCCAGAGAGACTAGCAATGAAACAATATATTGCAGAAAGCTTACAGAAGGGGCATATCCGACCTTCGGTGTCTCCCATGGGTGCAGGGTTTTTCTTTTTAGGAAAAAAGGATGGAGGCCTCAGTCCATGCATAGATTACCGTGAACTGAATAAAATAACGGTAAAAACCAATACCCGTTACCCTTGATCCCTGATCTGTTAAACCAAATCCAGGGAGCAAAGTGGTTTTCCAAGTTGGACCTTAGAGGGGCCTATAACCTCATCCGTATCCGAGAAGGGGATGAGTGGAAAACCCCGTTTAACACTCCTGAAGGTCATTTTGAGTATCTGGTGATGCCGTTCGGGTTGTGTAATGCTCCTGCGGTGTTCCAGAACCTGGTTAATGATGTTTTCCGTGAACTCATTGGTTGTTGTATGGTCGTTTACCCGGATGAAATTTTAATCTATTCGGAAGATTGGTCGTCCCAGGTTAAACATGTACGACAGGTATTGCAAATTCTGAAGGAAAATAGTTTGTTTGTCAAGCTTGAAAAATGTGTTTTTGGAGTGCAGGGGTACCTTTCCTTGGGTACATCCTGACTCCTAACTCATTTCGTATGGACCCCGGTAAAATTCAGGCCATTCTCGATTGGGTCGACCCTTCATCTCTGAAGGTCCTGCAGCGCTTCGTAGGGTTTGCGAACTACTATCGTAAATTTATTCGTAATTTTTCTGTCTTAGTTCGGCCTTTGACTGACATGACTAAGAAGGGGGTGAAGTTCAGTAATTGGCAACCTGAGGCCATAGATGCATTTGAGAAGCTTAAGCAGTGTTTTGTATCAGCTCCTGTGTAGATTCAAGCAGATCACCGCAAACCCTTTGTCGTTGAGGTTGATGCTTTTGAGTATGGCGCAGGGGCGGTCTTGTCTCAGGGGTCTGCTACTCTGACTAACCTTCGCCCTTGTGCCTTCTTTTCATATAAATTTTCCTCAGCTGAAAGGAATTATGATGTTGGGAACCGGGAGTTGTTGGCTATTAAGTGGGCCTTTGAGGAATGGCACCACTTCCTCGAGGGTGCCCAGCATCAGGTCACGGTCCTTACTGATCATAAGAATCTTACCTTTTTAGAGAGTGCTAAAAGGTTAAATCCACGTCAGGCGCGTTGGGCATTATTTTTTACGCGCTTCAACTTTGTTGTTACTTACAGACCTGGTTCGAAAAATGTGAAGGCTGATGCTCTATCTAGAAGCTTCTGTGCCAGCCACGCATCTCAGGAGGATCCGGCACCTATATTGCCCAAGGAGACTGTTGTCTCAGCTATTTCCCCTGATTTAGCCACTGAGGTTAAGTCCCACCAGGATATGAGACCTGCTAACTGTCCTATTTCGAAGGTCTTTGTCCCCACTCAGTTTCGGCTACGAGTTTTAAAAGAATTTCATGATTCTGTGTTATCTGGGCATCCTGGAGTGTCTGGCACAAAAAAGCTTATTTCTCGTAATTACTGGTGGCCGTCATTGCCTCGTGATGTTGAGGCCTATGTGGCATCTTGTGAAGTCTGCGCTCGGGCAAAGGTTCCCAGAACTCGTCCTCCTGGGGAACTTTGCCCCCTACCTGTACCTGAACGTCCGTGGACCCACATCTCCATGGATTTTATGACGGACCTTCCTCCTTCAGAGGGCAAAATGGTTATTTGGGTGGTAGTGGACCGGTTCAGTAAAATGTGCCATCTTGTTCCGTTAAGGGGGTTGCCGTCGTCCAAAAAACTGGCTGAACTCTTTATCAAACACATTGTCAAACTGCATGGTTTACCGGAAAATATTGTTTCGGACAGAGGGGTTCAGTTCGTTTCTCGATTTTGGAGAGCCCTTTGCAAGGCTCTGGGTATCACCCTGTCCTTCTCCTCTGCCTTCCACCCAGAGACTAATGGGCAGACTGAGAGGGTAAATCAAATGGTAACACAAAAACGTCGTTGTTATGTATCTGATCAGTACAGTTGGTTGAATTTGCCATTAACAATCAGGATAGTAGCTCATCTGGGACCTCACCATTTTACTGTAATTATGGTTTTCACCCAAGGCATGCGTCATTTTCCAGTGCTACGTCTGATCACAGCGGGGTGGATGTTATCATTAAAGATCTGTGCACAGTCTGGGCCCAAGTTCAGAAGAACTTGGTTCATACCCAGAACATCCAGAAGAAAAATTCTGATAGACGGCGTCTGTGTTCTAGAGGGTTTGCGGTTGGGGATAAAGTATGGTTATCCACCCGAAATCTGCAATTGAAAGTTCCCTCTGGTAAACTCGTGCCGCGATTCGTAGGTCCATATGTGGTTCAGGAGGTGGGTAACCGGTGGCATATCGGCTGAAATTACCTTAGTCTCTCCGTATACATACTGTGTTCCATCATGCACTTCTTAAGAGGTTTATTCAGCCTGTGACTCCGCCCTCTAGACCTCCTCCTACGGTTTGTATAGAGGGGGAGTTAGAATATGAAATCGCCCGTATTTTGGATTCTCGTAAGGTCCATAGGTCACTGCAGTATCTGGTCCATTGGAAGGGGGAGAGGAGATCATGGGTTCCGGCTAAATCCATCAATGCTGATCACCTGGTGAGGGAATTCCATGATTCTCACCCGGACAAACCCAGACCAGGGAAGGGTCCGGTGGCCCCTCCTAAAAGGGGGGGTAATGTCAGGGCTGCGCTCAGGCTGCAGGGATCAACAGGCTGCAGCAGCTGATCAGCGAACACACCTGGATAGACATTCTTCTGGGAGCTGTGTGAGTGACAGAGGTCCAGCCACTCCGGACAGGGGACGTGTCGCACCAGCCACTGGGAGGACCCAGAGGCCGCTCCAATCAGCTACAGGGGCGGTATCTGGGGATCACATTTAAACTCCCTGCTAGCTGAGTGCTGCGCCTGCAATATTTTCCTGGCTGCCTATTCCTGTGCTATTGTTTGTTGTCTGCTTACCTGTGTACCTGACCTCGGCTTGTTCTCCTGACCCCGGCTTGTCTTCTGATTTTGTATCTCGCTCCCATTTGGCTTTTGACCCCGTCTTGTTTACGTTTATCCCTCTGGTTCTGATTTGTGGCTTTGGCATTCCCGTTTTGGTATTGACCCGGACTGTCTATTCCTCCTCCTGACGGCCCCAGCACTTTAGCAGCGCAGGGACTGTAGTCCAGTTGCCGGTTGCCACCTAGGGCAGCACGTCAAGTAGGCAGGAACAGTGGGCTGGGTTCCAGTCAGGGCTCACTGTACCCCCCTTGACGTGACACCCACCACTGTGGATAATCCATTTTCTGAAGACCTCTTTGATGACAAAATGCGGTTGGGGTCTGAAGGCATTTCAAAAGATCAAGAGGCCAAAGAGGATGGTTTTGTCTCTTCTGACAAGGAAGCCGGGCAATCAGCAAAAATCCCAGGCGGTCGGCAACGCCTTGCAGTGCCTGTCGCTTGTAGCCCGCAGTTCCAAGATGTAGAATGTCAGGACAAGGAAGTCACCTGTGTTGATGATGATGATGATGATGACGACGTTGCGGATACAACGTGATCTTTTCAGCAGAATTTGCTTACGAGCGCTTCATCACTGGACGAGGAGGAAGACGATGGGGTATTGTCAGTATGGCTCCCATCTCAAAAAGAGAGAGGGCGGTCGCACAAGTCCGCTGAGATTATTCCGCCAGCCACGATCAGCGGAAACATTGCTCCTCGCTTATTGCCGTCGAAAAGGTCCAGGACCTCTCAAGCCTGGGCCTTTTTCGAGCAAGCCTCTGATTCACCCAGCGATGTCATATGCCGCCTTTGCTGTAAACGCATCAGTAGAGGAAAGAATCTTAGGTGTTTAACCACCACCAACGTGTTTATTTCACATGCAGCGAATGCATGCGTTGAAATGGAGGGAACACTTGGCGAAAAAGGCCACACCGATCCCGGGCTTCCAACCACTGTCATACCCTCTGTCTCCGCCTCCCCCTCCTCCGCCACGACCAAGCGTTCCTCAGCTGCCCATGTCTTTCAGAGTCATCATCAAGGATCAGCCTCTGCTTCAGCCTCCACCGTTGCCCGAGTACCACCAGCACCACCAGAGACCCAACCCATCCTACCCATTCTCCTTCCACCAGTTTGACCTGCACGCCGTACAGCAGCCAGTCTAGCAGCCAGCCTTCTGTCTTCCAGGTTTGGGAGCAGAAGAAACACTTTAACCCAAACCATCCAAAACCAAAAGCCTGAATGTTTGGCAATGCCAGGCTTTTGGCCTTGGAAATTTTTGCCTTTCCGTCTGGTGGAACAGATGGGTTCCGCCACATCATGACCCTTGCCTGCCCCCAACACCAGATGCCGAGCAGGCACCTCATCTCCAGAAAAGCCGTCCCTGCCCTGGCCAGCCACGTGTCATCTAAAATTTCAAGCGCGCTGTCTGCATCTGTGTCCGGCAAAGTCCATCTGACCACCGACACATGAACTAGTAAGCACGGCCAAGGCCGCTATATCTCTGTGACTTCTTTTTCCGGCACTTTTTAATCTGTGGGTCATGCTGCGGTCCAAGACAGGCATAGTCAATGTCCAGTTCCACTAAAATGGTGGTTGAAAGACTCCTTTTTCTGGCACTTTTTAATCTGTGGGTCAGACAGGTTTAATGGTCATACTGCGGTCCAGGACAGGTATAGTCAATGTCCAGTTCAAGTAAAATGATGGTTCAAATAATACTGCCTTCTGGTACTTTTTAATTTGTGGGTCATGAAGGTTTAAGGGTCATGCTGTGGTACAAGCATGACCCCTTTTATAACCTAAGTGTCTTGCCTAAGATGTAGCACGTATCCAGTTACTGTTGTGGATGTTAATTCCAGTTTCTCCACCCCTCTTTGGGTGTAAGAATAAAGGTGTTGTTCCTCTCCATAACTTTAATGGCATGGGGGGAAAATTGTTATGGGCTATCGGAATGTCAGAAAATTCCCGATATGACATCGTTTTAAATAATGTGTTGACAAAAATCCTCATCGCTTTAAGGATTAGAAAAAAGAGGCAGCTGCATTTGTCCATAGATTGTATATGGTGTTCCAGCTCAGCTCCATTCACATCAGTTGAAGCCTAATAATACCCATCACAACCAATGGACAGGTATGGCATTGTTTCTGAAAAAAGCAGTAATTTTTTTTAATCCTCTAAAATCCCATAACTGTGTGATGGTGCACATACTGTACACAAGGTCAGACATGCTTCGACATTTGCTTTAGATTTTGTTTCTGCTGCAACCATTGTGTCATCGTATTGTGTATCAGTCACTAGAAATTATGAAAAAACAGCTCCCTTTTGCCTACTTCACGGAGTTAATTACAGGTTGTGAAGGCCAGATTACTAGTGCGGTTATGGTCAGGTTTAAAGGCTTCAGTCTTTTTCTTCTTTAGTCTTGTAAAATGTTACCATAACGCTGTTTACCTCAGAGCTGGGTGACTTGGCCTATCCTTTGCATCGGCACCAGGATGACATCTGTTCTTGAAAGAAAGCAAAATCAGGATGGAATTAAAGCTGGAACTCTTTTTAATGTAGTACCGAAAAAACCTTAGCATGCAAAATACCAATACTATGCAAAAAAAAGCAACATCAGCAGCACTTAAGGCACTAAAAAAAAAGTCAAAGGGACATAAAATTTTCTGAAAAAACATTTTTGCTAAAAAATACATGAAAAACTTGGGTTCTTGTGTACATTTTTTTTATCAAAAACTGCCACAACAGTGTGGACCTTTCGTTTTTTTTCAAAACGGTGTGTGACCAGATTCTGTTTTTTGACTGTTTGGGGGGAGGTGGCTATTCCCCCCTTGGTTTTGCATCCCGCCCGCCAGCACAGGCTTTTTTTAAACAGATCGATTTGCAGTTGGAACCTCTAAGGGTTTGTTTCCACACTTATTCCGCCGTAATTGTGGGCGGATTTCGCCCGCAATTGCGGGGTGTACCCGGGGAGGGGGCGGGGCGGGCAGTCGCGGCCCCATAACATTATTATTCCGGCGCGTATACCGCCATAATAATTGACAGGTCACTTTCTCCCCCTTTTTCCCCAACGGGGAGGGAGCGGAATCCATAGTTCCTATGAGAAGTGGTTTTTTGTAATGACTGGGGCGGATTTCAGCCGTAATTCCGCGTATGAAGCAAAATACGAAAGAAATCCGTCCCCAAAAAAAAGCCGGGTGAACATGGCCCAACCCTGAAATGTGGAGATCTGAACGACACCAAGAAGGTAGATTAGGTAGTTTTCCACCTGAAATTGGGGTCACCTTGCTGCGGTAGGTGGGCATTTTCAGCTTTGATAAAAAATGTACACTAAGAACCTCAAGTTTTTTTTTATGTATTTCATGGTAGCAGAAGTGCTTTTTCAGAAAATTCTTATGTCCTCTTTGACTGTTTTAGTGTCTAAGAATGCTGCTGAGTTTTTATTGTTTTTGCATAGCTATTGATGCCCA